>PVJH01011744.1:0-67433 GCA_004026705.1 Nesogale talazaci | reverse complement strand
ATCACCTTCACTTGCTCCACGTGCATCTTTTAATTCATTGAAAAGGTTTCCAGTCTTTTCTTGTGCTAAAGTAAGCCTAAAGAAGAACCATACACACCTGTTCCTGACACTGATATTTTGTGTGTGTGTGTGTGTGTGGGCATCACTGCCCTCTGGTGGTCGTGGGAGCTACCCAGCGCTGCTCCTGAGAGCCGGACCGCAGTCCCACACTCAACCACTTATGCCACCGAGGTTCAGCCCTGACACTGATATTCTTAAAAGACACAGGAATGGGTCTCATTCATAACCCAAGGACTGCCTTTAATTACTTTTGCTTTCATTATTAATGTGTTAGTATATTTGCATACTGTTATCCCAAGTTCATGAAGATTTTTCTCTTGAGGGTTTTTTTTTTTTTTAGTTTTATAGTTTCATGTTTAAGCCCCGATTTATGGATCATATAGTATGAAAGTGAGTTTGAAGATCATCCAGTATCATCTGCTGAAAAGACAATCCTGTCCCCACTGAATTACATTGGTGCCGCTGTTGAAAACAGGTGACCATATATACAAGTTAAGACCTTGCAACCCTCTTCTTAGTAGCTTTTTCTAAGAACATAGGAAGTCTTTAGAACAATTTTGTCATCTTAGAATATAGTTTTACTTTTTCTTTTCCTGAAATGGCTAGGATTTTTTTCTATTTTTCTGATTCATTGTTATGTCTTTGGAATCTAGCACCAAGCCTGGCATCCTCTCCATAAACGTCTGTTGAATAAACGGTCTGTTGTCAGAATAATTATACCTTCTGGAAAACATATTGATCCCACCCAAAGCCATCAACTGTTTGTGTGACTAAGACCATCTCTGTTCTATGTACTTATCTCTTATTATTCTCTGGCAGGAATATAAATCCTATCTAACTATATATACATCATTGATGTGGCCACAATAAACATAAAGCAAAATCTGAAAGAACTATAAGATGAAATGAACCCATCCACCCTTGTATGGGGAGGTTTTACAACAACCACCTCCATACTTGCTTTTCAACACTTTCAAGAGATCTTGGGCTACAGATTTCCTGTGTGCAATGGATTGCTTGATCTTGATTGCTTCTTTCATGAGCACTTATCATGGATTCATGATAAATACCTTTAACAACTTCAGTGTTTTCTTCATCATCATTTATCATGACATTACTTATTGTCTAGTTGTGAGTGTTTTGGTTTTATTTCCATTGAGCTGTAATCCATACTGAAGGCTGCAATCCTTGATCTTCATCAGCAAGAACTTCAAGTCCTCTTTATATTCAGCAAGCAAGACTGTCATCTGCACACCATCCAAGTTAATACACCTTCCAATCCCTATGCCAAGGTCTTCCTATTTGGTCAGGATACAGATTGAGTTGGATCCTTTCACCATACTTATTCACTTTTTTATTTTACACAAACTAATACCTTAGCAGAGTTAGTAAGACACAAGTAAACATCTTTCTGGCCTTCTCTGCTTTCAGCCAATATCCATGTGACATCAACAATGATATCCCTTGTTCCACACTCTCTTCTGAATCCAGCCTGAACCTCTGTCAGCTCCCTGCCAATATACTGCTGCAACCATTTGGGGGTGATCTTATTTTTCTCTCAAGGAAGAACT
Organism: Nesogale talazaci; assembly: GCA_004026705.1. Taxonomy (NCBI): domain Eukaryota; kingdom Metazoa; phylum Chordata; class Mammalia; order Afrosoricida; family Tenrecidae; genus Nesogale; species Nesogale talazaci. The sequence continues at coordinate 65,802 of PVJH01011744.1, read as the reverse complement.
GGTGGGTTTGAACCACCAAACATGCCCCGAGAGGTACACTCCCTACCCAACAGCATCACTATAGTTCCTTTTCTTGTAAAGTTAAATGAGAACCATATGCACCTCTTCCAACTGAAATACAAAGTCTTATAGATATGGGAAGGAAATACTTTGTAATCTGGGGACTATTTTCAGAAGATTCCCCAAGCAGTCAGATATTCTGGGCAGCATAAAGATGGGGTCCAAGATAAAGGTTTAGGAGTAAGCATCTGATAAAGGTTTTAAAGTTGCAAGACTGAATGAGACTGAGCAAGTATAGGGAAAGAAAAGAGTCAAGGAACATACTCTATGGAAGGCTTTATGTATAGGGCAAGCATGCAAGGAAGGAAACAATGAATTATCAAAGACAGGAGGAGAACAAAACAAATATACAGAAATCTAGGGACAGGGGTTTACATTCTTCCTACTGCTAAATCCCAAGAATTTTGTGTACCAATAAACATCAGAGATATACTTTGCTTTTACAGCTGACTCTCCCTAATTTTATGGGGAAATCTGGTTAAAAAAACCTTATGCAACATTAATCATGGAAAATAGAGAACAGAATTACACATTTTTTAATGTTGCTATTTATTTGTTCCATTTCAGGAAACATCTGGAACAGAGAGAACGAGTTAAAGAACTTCTGTTGCTTAGCTCATCTAGTGATATGCGTTCAAGAAGAAAATGATGAACATCATCTGAGAGGCTAGAGAGAAATGGCTAACTATCCATGTCACACGGTGGGAGATGTTTGAGGAATAAGAAATGGAAGGCACTGCGTAAAAATGTCTTGAAAATGTTTTAGCTAACAAAGTATATAAGGTGGGATGATTCAGAAGTAATGAGTCATTTAGAAATAAAGCTACTAGTTTGCCAGGAAAACACAGGCCGTCTTTGGTAGATGAGTCAGTATGGAAAGTTCTTTGAAGAGAACGGTTTGGAGGATACAAAGACACAGCACAGAACTGCTTATGAGATTTAAACAGAGAGAGAGAGACATCGGAGATTTTGTTTGTGTCCATGTCAAAAACAGCTGAGCAAACAAATTAGGAACTCTTTTATGAGGGAAGATTTTCTAATTCTAAAGGAAACTTTGCATGAGTATTAAAGAATGATTAACGCTTTAGATTTAGGGCTATCTCAATAAAAAAAAGTCACAAACATCTCAACAGCGGGTCTCCTTTGAGCACCTGGGAATTAGGAAGTTCTTAGAAACTTACTGTTATTTTGACTGCAGGGGAGGTACAGGAAATGTGAGTCACAGGGAAAGCGCCAGGTGCACAGTCAGGAGCCCGGCTCGGCCCTTGCTCCTGTTTTCGCACTGACCAACTAGCTCCGTAACTTGTCAAGTCACTTCCCTCACTGGGATTTTACCTTCTCTTCAGGCAAAACAAGCCTTGACGTTCCTGGGAGTTGGAGTACACGGGACAGCAAAATCAGCTTTTTCATTACTCAGTCTTGGAAAAAGTAACATTTTCCTGGATCCTATTTTGTATACTTTGATGCAGGAAGCAGAACAGGTTGGCTATTAAATTTTAACGGATATAATTTGCAAATCTACTTATTTCCCTGGGAACTGGTTTCAAAAGAAAAAAATTAGTATTGAATTTTTACTGTTTTATTAAAATTATCTAGCACATATTCCAAAATAGCAACACTGACTTCTGTCTGCTTTGTGATATTTTTAAGTTACTTGGATTCATGTTATTTTTCTTTTAAAGTCGTTTTCTTAGTGTCAGTCATAAAATTTAGATTACATTCTACAGGTTAAAATCATCTGGGTAGTTTATAAGAATACATGCCCATTATAACTCAGTTTAATAAGCATTTAAATTTGACTGCAGACCAAATTTTATGATTCCTGCCTCAAGCAGCTAACAGTCTCTGAATGGGTGGGCAAGGAAGATATTTAACCTGCAGGTCAAGGAAGCCACTAGAAGAAGCAGGTGGCCAAGCTCTGGAGCCAAGCAGGGCAGCCGAGCAGAAGCCGTTGGCGGCAGGAAGAAAGGGAATGTACCTGTGAGCACAGTGACGATGTGTGGGAAATGCAGGAAGTAGAAGAGAAAGTTTAGAGAAAGTTTAAGGTTGACAGTTCAAACCCACCCAGAGGCACCTCTCAAAAGACAGGCTTGGTGACGCGCTTATGAAAATGAAGCCTTGAAACCCTACAAAGAGATTGGGCTCAGTCTACATGTCGAAATTGACTTCAGGGCCAGTAACGACAGCAGCAACCCCTAGGAGTTGGAATTGCTCAAGGGTCAAATTTAAAGAAAGGCTTCCAGGAGCAAAAGTGGCAAAACAGCATCTCTGAGGGTTTGGGTCAGGGGGTGATATGGCCAGATTTATAGGGCGGGCATATCACTGTACAAGCACCGAGGAAGACAGACTTGGAGAACAAACATCTATCTCGCTTCTTGCCCTTTTGGCTAAGATCAAGTGGAGAACAAACATCTACATCACACATCTTATGAGACATGGTATGGGTAAAGGTTAATTGTACTCAAGTGTATTTACTCAATTTGCTAAGGACTGTTAGGCTGTATGACAGGGTGGGAAAGAAAAGTAGCAGCAGAGTGCAAGGGTAGCATTTTGAATATTCCAAAGGTAGCAAAAGGTACACAGACATGGACGCCCATGAGATTTTGGTATTCCAGACATAAGATGAATAATGTCTGAATCTGGAATTCTTTGTGGACGAAGAGGAATTTCCAGAAGAGAAAAAAAAAAAAAAGGCTGCAACCCAATACACCCCCCAAAATGAAGTAATTTCAAATGCTCACATCTGCAGAACAGATAGAATATCAAAGAAAACACTCAGACAACTGAAATCAGTGGGTGGGCTGCCAGAGAAAAACCGAGTGCCCATCTAATTATTTAATTTTCCAAGGAGGTGACAGAGTTCTCCAAATTAAGCTCTAAGTGCCCTGAACCTTTCTTGTGAGATGCTAAATGGCCGAAAGATTTCAAGTATCCTCTTTGGACCTCATTTTTCCGAAAGTGGTTGGTTGGGCTCTCTAGGTTTACAAACTGCTTGTCAGAGTTTCCTTAGAAGCTGCCAATATTAGGGATTTCCCACTGCAAACCAGAATGCTTTTCTGTTTTAGGTAATAAATCTATCTATCTATCTATCTATCTATCTATCTATCTATAATTTCCACAACTACGGAGTTTTCTTGCCAAAAATATCTAACTTAATATGAGAGCTTTTAGCGCTAATGGTAGTTAATGAAATGAGTGAAACAATACCACGAGGAAGCATATTTAAGATGTGGATCATTCTAAAAGAGAATGGGGCTGGCTTTCTTCAAAGATCTCAAGGGAAAAGAAGGGTATGTGCCTTGAGTAGAGGAGTGGCAAAGGAAGACACAGATATAACACCACAGAGAAAGGTTCTAAGGTGTAAGTATGGCTTGAACATTTTTGTACATGTCAAGTGAGGAGAAAGGCAGAGAGGAAGAGCTACTATGCTGACTCATTCCTGGGTCCTTAAAAGTAAGATTAGTATTAGCTTATGTACACATTTTCAGAATGATGGTGTACTAAGCACTGTACTTAAGTTAAAGAACTTAAATGGCATACTCTGAAAGTTAAGTAATTGTGACTTGAGCTTAGGGTTCTCTGACATGGACTCCCTTCTGTCCCATCCCATGTCCATATTAAGGGCAAAGGACCTGGAATGGTCAGTCCCTGAGCTCCTGTCGTGACCACAGACTGCTCAGCTTCTAGGAAATAAGAGAGAAGGTGGACAGAAAGAAGGCATGAAATCTGTAAAATATTGAATCACTGTAGAAATACAGATAAAAAGAACAGAAGATTACACAAGAACATAGCGTTTTCCCCCCAGAAAGCTTAAAAACCCAATACATTCTTAAAGAATGATGAAATTGTGTGTAATGGTACAAAAGACCATACAAAAAGAAAATCATAAAGTTAATAGAGTAAAATTTACAGATAGACTATTAAAAACTAACAAAAGTTAAATGCTAACTGGACATGAGACTATCAGTATATTATCAAACTTTATATATATATATATATATATATATACACACACACATACACACACACACACTTAAGATATATTAAGAAAACATACTTCTAATTATATCCAAGCCAGTTTTTATTGATTCTTCAACAATAAAACTGACTTGGACATAATTAGAAGTATATTCTTGAATAGCATCAGATCCAGAAATAGAATTACATACAAGACTTGCCAAAGGACCAAGTATATATATTTTTCTTTATAAAGCAAGTGACCCATAAGATTAAAGTGACAGGAAGGATATGGAAAGTGCAGAAGGCTCTAAATGTGGAAGATATGAAAATACCAGGCCAACTGGATAAAAGACAAACTTAAGAGAAAACCATGAGATTTGATTTTCGAGAAAATCACAGCAGTACTTTTTTTTTTTTTTTTTTGGCATCACTGCTCTCCGGTGGTGGGAGTAGGAGGCTCAGCCCCACTGCTGGAATTGAACCTCCGTCCCAGTGGGCCGCAGTCCTGCGCACAACCACTACGCCACCGGGGCTCAGCCCCACAGCAGCACTATAAATGCTTAATTTTTTGCAATTATAGGGAAATTATTTTCAAGTTTCTTCTGTTGAGTGAATCTTCATTTTTGCAGTTTCTTGGGAAGGAAGATGATGAGATTCAGGTAGCAGTATAAAGGATCAGGGAAGTAGAGCAGGGAGGAATCAAAAACAACAACAACAACAAGTTGTAGTGTTTTAAGTGCCACTGGGTCAGTCCCTCTCAATGAGAGTTCTCCTCTTTTCCACTCACCCTCTAGTTTCTCAAACAGGGAGTCCTTCTCCAGGGACTGGTCCCTCCTGATAACAAGTCCAGTGTATGTGTGATCAGACATATCTAGCCTGATGTACTACTTATTTCTTACAGTAGTAAGACTCACACATTACCCAATCTTCACACTTCTTAACTAGCCTAGGCTCAAACCTATGGAGAAGGCATTCCAGTACGGGCATTTGGTTTTCCAACATCTCAAAACATTCTGCCAACTTAATGCCATTGGTTTACGAAACATTATTCATCCATAGTCAGAAAGAGCTTGTGGAGGAAGTCTACAGTACAGCCAATGATGCAATACCAACTAAAGTTTGGCACTGTTTGGCAGACATCTTGGCTTAAGATAAGTTTTGGCGTGAGTGGTGCCAAAAGTGTTATGTGAAGATCAGCTAACTCAAAAAACTGATCTGTCTTTTAAGCAAGATCAAAGCTAATGAAAATGATTTTATGGATAATTTTAAGATAACTGTCATTAGTGAGAAAAAGGCTAGGGATGTGCTGAGAATTTTCTTTCCATCACAACAATGCACCTGCTCTTTTTCTGAGCATGGCAAGAGAGGACCTATGAACATTTATCTATCCACCCTATAACCTATTTTTCCCCCCTTCAGACTTCTTTTTGTTCCCCAAACTCAAAGAACATTGAAAGCACAATTTGAATCCTTTGAGGATGCAAAAGTTGCTGTTTTGATGTGGCATGCACAGAATTGGAGGGAGGGTTGGAGAAGTAGAAACACTGCCTTTAGAAGTATTTAGACCTAAATGGAAGAAACATTATTTTTAAATATATGTATATAAATGTGAAGTTAAAGTTTTCTGTGATTTTGTAGTAGTACTTTTGACTTACTCTAGTGTAAATATATAGTAGGCTATAACAACTTTGTGAAAATGGAATTAAAAAGTAATGGAATTTTTCTATGAGCTTTTTAAAGCCCCCTTATATATAGTGATTTATTTCAAGAAAATGGCTCATACGGTTGTGGAGGCTGGCAAGTCCCAAATCAGAGATAAGGCTAGGGGTTTCTACTCACTCACACGGTTGCAAGAGCTTATCAACTCAAAATCTAAACGTCAGGTACCAGGTTGCTGGCTCACATCACAAGGACAGGAGATCAGAGGATGACAAGACCAAGAGAGATAAAAGAGAACTTTGCCAAAACATCCATAAATATCTAATGCATATCAGATCCCCAAAGGAAACTTTCCTTTCAACTGATTGACTGTTTACACCAGATCACACAGTAGAGGATGATTCCATAGTATCTACCAAACAAATGAGAGTTATGGCCCAGTTAAGTTGACACATAAGCTTAACTATCATTTTGTTGTTATGTGTTATTGGGTCTCAGTTCTGATTCATGGCAACACGGTGTACAACAGAACAAAACAATGCCTGACCCTGTGTCATCCTCACAATTGCTCTGACAAGATGAAATGCCACAATGGCTGCAACAATGGGCTCAAATGTAAAACCTTTTTCTTTTCACTGCCTCTCTACCAAGCCTGATATCCTCTTTCGGTGATTGGTGGTCTCTTCTAACATGTCCAAAATACATGAAATGAGGTCTCACCATCCGAGCATCTAAGGATCATACTGGCTGTACTTCTTCAAAGACATATTTGTTTGTTCTTTTGGCAGTTCACAGCATGTTCAATATTTTTCACTAGCACCACACTTCAATGCATCAATTCTTTTTTTCTTATTCAATGTCCAATTTCCACATGCATATAAAGCAATTGAAAATTGGCAAACCTCCTTGCATTTCCATAATTTAAAGAGAGGTCTTTTGTAACCAGAAGCTCCTGATTAAGACCTGGTTCTCTTCTCCCCAAACCTAGGATCCAGAAGTAGTTTCTGAACCTAGTAACTTGCTCAATAAATATTAGGTATACTAAAAATAAAAAAATAAAAATTAGGTGTACTGAATTTCTCTGAAGGAAAAAGATGCTGCCTCTATTATCAATGATTATAAAGAGGGCATAATCCCACTTTAAAGACTGTGAAAAGAAAAATAATGATAATAATAGCAAATACCTCCCCTTGATTTTTATGGGCTTTTCCTTATCCACAAACCCAAAAATTCACAGTGAGAACCTTGTCATTTTTCTAGAATCTAGATGTCTGAGTCCATGGAGTTGGGGTGACTCACTTTGGCCAACTGCCCAAACGTGTCCTTTTTAGCTATGAATCTTTACGGAACTATTTCCCAAAAGTCCCTTCAAGTTAAACAATAGCTAGCCAGCAGTTGAGCACAGACAGTTTCGCCTTCGGCACTGGACGCTTCTGGAGAATAACCAGGAACTTCAGGAGACTTCCCTGTCCAGATCTGCCTTTATAACCTGTGTTCACGCTGCCTCTTCGGAGTGCCTTCCTTGATACATGATGCGGCCAGCTTAAAAAATGCATCTACTCGGGCTGAGCCCCAGTAGTGTACTGGTTGTGCACGGGACTGCAGCCCATGGGTTGGAGGTTCAAATCCAGCAGCAGCTCTCCAGGAGCAAGGCTGAGCCTCCTACTCCCACCACCAGAGGGCAGTGACGCCAAAAAATGCATCTACTCACGATAAATTCCTACTGTGAACTTGTTTTTTTTTTTTTTCTTCCCCCCTCTGCTTTGTTACTGTTGCTGGTGGGTGACATTGAGTGGATTTTGATTCAGTTTCACCATACAAAAGAATGTAGCTGTCCATATTTTAGACTGACATCTTTACAGGCGTAGTTAGCCGGGTCTTTCTCCTTTCAATTAGCGGGGACTAATTGGTTTCAAACATCCATGCTTTAGGTTAGCAGCCAAGTGCTTACCCATTACATCACCAGGGCTCCTTATTTTTGGCTGTCAGGAGAGTGAATAAGGAAACTAGGGCCCAGTTTATCACAGTTTATCCAGACCTCTTGTGAGAAAAACATTTGTTAACCATAAACTAGCTAAGAGTTTATTTAATAAAAAGAAAGAAAGAAAGAAACTTCTGTAATTTCCTTTGCTTCTTGGGATACGAGGGTAACCATTTATTATTTTTTAAACCCCACACTACATTTAATTATTTGTGCAAATGAAAATGATCAAGGCACATGAAGACTCTAAAAGGACCACAAGTGTTCAAGGAAACAAAGGTAAGTACTATTACATAGACAACCCTGCCAGAGCAGTACTAAGGCTAAACAAATAGCTACATATATAGACACTCAAGTTAAATAGGGATAGGAAGCCAAATGGGAACTGAACTGGCTCCCCTGGTTCCTCTCTCAGCCAAACTACAGAATTGTCTGAAGAAAACTATAGAAATCAGGGCCCTGGTGGTGTAGTGGGTACATGTAGGGCCGCAAACCAGAAGGTCGACAGAGCAAAATAACCAGCTGCTCCTCCAGGGAAAAACAGGGCTCTGTGTTCCCATTAAGAGTTACAGTCTGAGAATAAAGGAGCTCTCTCAAAAAAAAAAAAAAAAAAAAAAGAGTTAAAATCTGTGGAACTCACAAGGGCAGTTCTACGCTGTCCAATCGAGTCAATAGAAGTTGGCATCAGCTTGATGACAGTGAGTTTGTTTTTTGGTTGCTAAGCTATAGCAACAAACCTTAGCAACAAAAAGACTTGAATAAAAATTTTGCTAAATAAGGGCTGAGCCCCAGTGGCGAAGTGGTTGTTTGCAGGACTGCGGCCCACTGGGTTGGCGGTTCATATCCAGCAGCAGCTTTCCAGGAGCAAGGCTGGACCTTCTCCTCCCACCAGGGGGCAGTGATGTCCACAAAAAAAATTGCTAAATAGAATACACAAATGATCAATAAGCACTTGCTCAAAAACCACACTGGGCTACACTCCCATTTAGATGGATGTGACTTTTTAATAAAAAGATAATCACCAACTGTTGGTGAGAAGGTGGAGAAACTTGAAGCCTCATCCATTGCAATTGGAATTGTACAATGGGGCAACCATTGTGGAAGATAATTTGGCAGTTCCTCAAAAAGTTAAACATAGAATTAGCATGTAAACGGCCATTCTAATCTTAAATAGATACCCAAAAGAATGGAAAGCAAGACTGTAACAATTACTTAAATGCTACTGTTCATTACTGTATTGTTCACAATAGCCTAAAGGTGCAAGCAGCGTAAAATTCACAATGAGTGGTTGTAAACTGACATATTCATGCAATGAAGTATCAGTCACAAAAAGAAATGAAGTTCTGATTTATATGCTGACATGGATAAACCATGAGAACAAAAGTATACATATTGTATAATCCCACTTGAAAACAAAACACATCAAAAGCTAACCCACACTTGCTGTGATCGAGGCAATTCTGATGTACAGCAATAGTACAGGGCGAAGCAGAACTGTCCCTTTGGGTTTGGGAAGCTGTACATCTTTACCAGGAAGAAACCCTCATCTTTCTCCCGCAGAGCTGCCGGGGGTTCAAACAGCACAGCCTAATCCACTCTGACACCAGGACTCTATGAAATATATGTCGTACATGTCCAGAACCCACAGTTTTTTCAGGGTTGGTAAGAAGAGGAGGCAGCTATTGCTTAGGGGGCAGTGAGATACTGTTAAAGGGTGATGGAAAAATCTGGTAACTGACAGTAGGATTTGCAACATGACGAACAGAAAGTCACTGAACGGTCCACGTAAAAACTGGTGAAATGGCAAAACAAAACAAAAAACCTAAGCAAACAAAAACCGCACAGCAACTTCTACTGAATGGACCCCTGCTGAGGCAGTCTTTACAAGTTGGGTGGCGATGATCTGCATGATCTGCAGTTCAAAACCACCGGCAGCTCCTTGGGAGAAAGAGTGGGCTCTCTACTCCAGAAAACAGTCCCACTCTCAGAAACCCACCTGGGGTTGTGATGAGTGAGGAGTGATGAGTTGGCAGTGAGGAAGACTTATTTTAAAGATGTACTTTTTAAATGTCAAGAAAGATGAAATGTTTTCATATTTATCTTTAAGATAATTTCTCATCAAATACCATATGGTAGATATTGATCAATAAATGAAAAGTCAAATAATATAGAATTATCCTATATGAAAGGCCTTGGGAAAGTTTGTGAATAAATATAATTAAAAGAGAATACAATTTTTCCATAAACTTTGTGAAGCACTTTGTGAAACGTTGTGAAAACGTTGTTTTCCCTTTTCAAAATTTAAGGGTTTAAATCTTTTTTTCCAGAACTTTAAACACTCCAATAGAACATGTTCAATTATAATAAAATATTCAAACATCCAAAACACCATTTGTGTACTTAGTTGAAAACAAGTTACTTTTAGGATAAATTTCTTATTTCTTACCACATAGTCTTTCAATGGACAATCCATTTTAGAGACAAAAGCATCTTCATTTGATTCAGCCACTGCTATCTTTCATGACTACCACATGTCTGTCATCACAGTGGTGATTTGCACGCTGCTAGGATACTGAAAACCATGCCTGTATTTCAAATACCAGGAAGGTTACCCAGGATATATACTTGTTAGTATAGCTTCTGAACAAGGACATTAGGAAAAAATGCCTGGCAAACTATCCTTGAAAATTAGCCAGTGAAACCTTCACCTGGTTGTATCAAGAGGAATCAGTCTTTCAAGGAGGACATCATGTTCAATAAGGCAGAGGACACTCAAGGGCAAGGGAGACCTTGGTGAACTGACGCAGCAAAACTGTCACAATGGGCTCAAATATGCCAGCGATGGCGAGGATGCTACAGACCCAGGCAGCATTTCATCATGTACAGAAAGTTATTATGCTTTGGACTTGACTCAATGACACCTAATGACGACTAACCACCTTGCATGATTCATTTAATAGGGCATCTTTACCTTGAGATTTGTATTTGGTGAACAATTATTTCCTCTGGAGTGGTCTAAAGAATAGGGCCAATTATACATATTATGTATGAATACATGGATTGGTTTAAACTCTATAGTTCCAGTTCATGTCGATTACTGTTCCTATCTTTATAATGATTTTTTTTTGGGGGGGGGGGGGACATCACTGCTCTCCGGTGGTGGGAGTAGGAGGCCCAGCCCCATTGCTGGAATTGAACCTCCATCCCAGTGGGCCGCAGTCCCGCGCACAACCACTACGCCACCGGGGCTCAGCCCCTATAATGATTTCTAAAGACAATTTTACTTTGAAATAATTTTAGATGTAGAGAACAGTTGCAAAGTTAGTATAGTTTCCTTATACTCCATCCAGCTTCCTTGAATCATGTTGTTTTCTTCAGTCTGAGAGATATCTTGATGTTTTAAAAGAATGTTGAGCAGATGAATGCAGCTTATGTGTTTTATAAAGAGCTTCTTGAAACAACTGGACAAAATGATCATTTTTTATGCTCATTAATTTAGGATATTTTGACATGTGTTTCACACATGTTCAATCGTTTAGCTCACAGTCTATTATAAATACAAACTAAACAATATAGAACCAACAACAGCAGCAATTCACAACAGTATAATAGTCAACATCTAGCAAAGCATACAATAAATGGACCACGTCTAGAGGCCAGGACGACATTCCTTCTGAGGATATCCACACACTGGATATTCAAGAGGGACCCCAGGGCTGCTCAGGAGAGGTCAGCAGTGGGAAACCATCAGCTGCTCTGCAGAAACAAAGATGAGGCTTTACACTCCTGTAGAGATTGACACACTCTGGGAAATCCACAGGGACAGTTCTACTGTACCCCTCAGGGTAACTAAGAGTCAGAAGTGACTTGAGGGTAGGGAGATGTTCATACTACATCATCCAAATGGTTGTCTTTACCTGGAAAAAAATTAATTGGAAATTGAATTTTAAAGTAGTTATTAATATAAAAACTGGTACTATCTTCAGTGATATAAACTGTTTCTAAGAAGAACTTATTACTTGTCATATTTTACACAAAAGAAAAAATGTGCAAGAATTTTTAAGATAATTTTGTAGTGGGCGAGGGCAAGCATAAAGGCAGTGGAATGTTTTCCCCTTACACTGAGCGATATGTGACAAGCGTTCCTTGTACTGGTACACTTTATATCTTATACCTGTTTTATAAATATTGTGCTAACACCCCTTATTAACTTCATCAACAAAAAAGACTGCACTACCAAGAATCTTAGCATTTATAAAACTATAGTAATGAGAAACAAAAACTAGTGGAACTAAATAGAATCTGAAACCAAGCAATATATACAATATAATCTAGTAACTGATAAGAGTTGACATTTTGCCTATCATAAAATTATGAATCCACATGAAGAGCCAAGTGAATAAACTTCAAATGGAAAGAAGAGCTAAAAACGTATGAACACACATTAGAATATAAGAAAATTTATGTAAGCTTTTATGTTTATGTACATCTTTAAGGAGCTAAAGTCAGCCATTTTTAAGAAAAAAAAACAGTGAAGTGAAAATCAGGAATGCAAAGATAAGAAAATTTGTCATGGAAATTGAAAATCACCTCTAACCATAAAAGTCATGAACAAATCTGTTCTAATCTGTTGAGGCAACAGATTAGAAGAAAATACAATAAACCGTTTTTTATAATGTAACAAACCCCTTTCTGTAAATAACTAGAGAAGAATTGATGCATTTGAATTATGTGCTGGCTTAGACAACTAAGGGTACCATGGACTGCCAGAAGAATAAACAAATCTGTTTTTGGAAGAAGTGTATCCACAATGCTATTTGGGAAGGAAGGCAAGACTTCATCTCACATATTTTGGCTCTGGAGAAGGCTATCCTACTTGGTAAAGAACAAGGCTAGCAAAAAATTACAAAGACACTTAAAGAAAAGGATTGACACAGGGGTCACAAGGATGCTACAAAACCTGATGATGTTTCCTTCACGGGTGCGTGGAGTGCCATGAGTCAGGGACCAATTAAATAGTCAGTGACAACATGTTCTTCAGAGAAAATGATTTGTCTGTCAGCAGGAAAATCAGCTCCATCGGAGCGGAGGTAAGCAGAATGTGTTGATAAAATATAGAATACTTGTTGGATCTAATAGACATTGAAAGCAGCAAATTTCCTGGAAGTCAACAGACCTTGACCAAGTTTTTCTTTTTTTTAATTTAAAAAAAATGTTAATTTATTATTATTACGTTTTGTCATTGGTTTTGTAGTTGTCATTTCATTTTCTTTCGTTGCTGTTTTGCTACATCATGTTTTTTGTTTATATTATTTTCTCTGCAGGTCTATCTAGATAAGAGGCTGGATGAACAGTCTGCAGGTGAAAACAATGGGACCAATGGTTGGGGAGGGCATGGGAGAGGGGGCAAGGAGGTGGTGTTGACTAATCCAGAAACAATGCAATAACAAGTGATCCAAAATCAGCAGCGAGGAGGGTGTGAGAGGTCTGGCAGGGATTGATCAAGGGCATTGTAACCAAGAGGAATTACTGAAATCCAAATGAAGGTTAAGCATGATAGTGCGACAAAAGGAAAGTAAAAGGAAGTAGAGGAAAGAACTGGGAGACAAAGGGCATTTATAGAGGTCTAAATATAGGCAAGTGCATAGTACATATATTTATATGATGGGGAAATAGATTTGTGTGCATATATTTATAGGTTTAGTATTAAGGCAGCAGATGGACACTGGGCCTCCACTCAAGTACTTCGTCGATGCAAGAACACTTTGTTCTAGTAAATTGACATTCCATGATGCATACCTGCCCCACATAATTGCTGAAGACAAACCGTTGGCTGATAAGCCAATATGGTGAAGAAAGCTGATGGCTATCAAAAGAAACAGTGTTTGGAATCTTAAAGGCTTGAAGGTAAACAAGGATCTACATATAACCAATCCCTTCCCTGGAGGACAGACAACAGAAAAGTGGGTGAAGGGAGACATATGACAGTGTAAGATATAACAAAATAATAATTTATAAATTATCAAGGGTATATGAGGGAGAGGGGAGAGGGGAGGGAGGGGGGAAATGAAGAGCTGCTACCAAGGGCTTAGGTGGAAAGCAAATGTTCTGAGAATGATGAGGGCAACAAATATAAAAATGTGCTTGACATACAATGGATGGATGTATGGATTGTGGTAAGAGTTGTATGAGCCCCCAATAAAATGATAAAAAAAAAACAACAAAAACCAAGCAAATAAAAACAGACATTATTATAGTCTTCAAACATGAACCTAACAGAAAGGTCTCATGAAATCCTGCAGGTTTGTAGGCACATGCTGAGAAACCTACAGAGATGGGATCCTCAGGCCTTGTTTTCCAGTAAAATTGTCAATGAATGTGATCCATTTGTTCTTTTTTTAGGACCTGAAGCATGAAGGTAAACAACTAAGAGCAGACACCAGAACAGGAGGAGAACTGACACTTTCCATGTGAAGTTCCCAACTGGGTCCTGATATTAGGGCACTAGTTTAGGGACAAAGAGGGTTGTCTCCGTAATACCTGCACAAGGTCCCAATATAGCGGTTGGAAAAAGATCAGGCACACTGATTGGACACTTAGGGAAAATCCAGAACCGGGCATGTGCAAAGTAACCCCCCTAGGCCCAGGTCAAACCAACCTGGAAAATTCCACCAGGGCCCATGACATCACTCAGGTGGGTCTGAACTCGGCCAGTGGGGTCAGCCGATACCTTCAATCACATCTCTCTAGCCAGGTGTTTAAAGCACCTGGTGGGGGTTGCGGGGTGCAGAAAGCTCTCTATTTATTCTGCTCTTGGTGAGGTACAGGCTGCAGGTAGAGGATGGGGGGGGGGGGTGTCTCTCCCATCCTCTACAGGCTGCAGGCAGAGGGTGGGGAGTATCTCTCACATGCTCGGTATGTAAGCGCCTACGGGCTCTGCAGTCCTGTATCTCCTCTTGGACTCTAGGGGTTCCCCAGTTACACCCGTGTAGATTTCACGCTTCTGTTCTGGTGTTCTTTTCCACAGGTTTTGGCTCCTAGTTGTGAACCCCAACACGACTTCCCTGTGGCCTGGCATGCTTTTCAGAAACTGCATGTGTTTTCGAGAATGCAGTACCTGAAAACTCCCTTTTACTCATAAAAGTTCCTTGGATTACAAACGTGCTTCTGCTGTGTGAATTCTTTCAGGGTTGTGAAGCAAGAACCGAGCTCTCTCACTCCAGAAGCCCGACGTTAACATTGCTGCTGGCGCTGGGAGGACCTTCATTCTCCGAGAAGCGTCCGCTATGGGGAACGAGCCCCAACCAGATCTGCCAGAAGAATGCCAAAAGTCCCAAGATGTACCCTCTGACAGGAGACGAATGTTGAGCCACAGTGCTCAAGGTGGAACCCAAGCATTAGCAGAAGGGCTGTGTTCACGTGACAGTAGTGTGGAGGGCTATCAAAACACTCATTGCCATCACGTCAATTCTGACTCACCGAGTGGCCTGTAAACTTGCAGCTCAGTGCATAACCACTAGGCCAGCAGGGCTCCTCCAGATCATGAATTCGGCTGTGAGTCCGCGGCAGGAGTAAGTGGGGACCTGCTATAGCTGCTAAGCCTTTAACGACATTTCCATTAATAACCACTGCTCTCTACTTTTATTCCTCATCTCACAGACAAGTGGGTGAAAAACAAAACCAAAAAAACTACACTAAGAAGACACTGGTGGGCTGAGCCCCGGTGGCGTAGTGGTTGTGCGCGGGACTGCGGCCCACTGGGACGGAGGTTCAATTCCAGCAGTGGGGCTGGGCCTCCTACTCCCACCACCGGAGAGCAGTGATGCCCCCCCCCCAAAAAAAAAACAAAACAAACAAAAAGAAGACACTGGCGACGGTTCAAATGGAGCAGGAGGATGAATAAACATGCAGAAGAGAGGGGAGCAGCCTCGGTGTGACCTCAGAGCAAGGTAGAATATCCACATCCCTGGGGGTTTGGGGAAATGGTTTGAAAGGAGAGAAAAGAGGTCTGGGGGGAAGCGACACTATAGGAAAGATGTGAGGGAAGTAAAATAACACATATGCATTGTAAAAATCAAATTTCAATATCTTTATCAGAGCTTTCTAGCTTTCTAGCAGTCAATAAATCTCATTGCTGTCAAGTCAGTGTTGATCCATAGCAATCCCCTGTGGGTTTTCTGAGGCTGTAACTGTTTACGGTTATTTGAAAGTCCAGACTTTCTTCCTCAGAACTGCTGCTGATAATAGTAACTATTGCTTAGACCAGCGGTTCTCAACCTGTGTGTTGCGACCCCTTTGGGAGGCGAACGCCCCTTTTACAGGGGTTGTCTAAAACCATCAGAAAACACATTATTTCCAATGGTCTTAGGAACTGAGACACTGCTCCTCTATCCATTTCAAGACGGGTCTGGACATATATAAAGTACCTGGCATGATGACATCATTGCGCTAACCCCACCACATACACCCCGTACAGATGCAGGTGTATGTGACAGGGCTGGCACCATAATGTACTTTATGTGGACCAGTCACAATATGTATCAAGCAGCAGTATTGGAGGTAAAGGACACATCATGAATTATAATTACTGGGTAAATATGATGTCATGTGCTGTAAAATCATCAACTACTGACTTTATATATGTATGTATATATGTGTATATATATATATGTAACTATACCTAGGGAACTTAATCTGGATGCTGACTGCCTCTTGTGATAGTAACAGGTATGTTAAAAAAAACACACACACAGAAAATGATAAATATCATAGGAAACTTTAATGAACTGTACTGACTGAACTATGCCATGTATCATCTTTTGTATTATTTTTTTTGGGGGGGTGGCATCACTGCTCTCCGGTGGTGGGAGTAGGAGGCCCAGCCCAGCTGGAACTGAACCTCCGTCCCAGTGGGCCGCAGTCCCGTGCACAACCACTACGCCACCGGGGCTCAGCCCCATCTTTTGTATTATTAAAACTATTGTTATATATTATTTTCATTAGCAAACCAACCCATTACAATGGATTGTGTAGAGAGGAACACTAAGAAAAGAAAATATAGTGAAGATTTTTTTTGAAGATTTTTTTTGGGGGGGCATCACTGACCTCTGGTGGTCGTGGGCGCTACCCAGCGCTGCTCGAGAGACGTCGCTGGATTTGAACCGCCTAGCCTGCAGGTTGCAGTCCCGCACTCAAGCAATTACACCACCGGGGCTCGGCCCCGAAGATTTTTTACAGTCTGGTTTTACCTCAATAATTACAGCAGGAATTGAGAAACCGCACTGTTA
The DNA here is from genome assembly GCA_004026705.1 of Nesogale talazaci. Lineage (NCBI taxonomy): Eukaryota > Metazoa > Chordata > Mammalia > Afrosoricida > Tenrecidae > Nesogale > Nesogale talazaci. The sequence continues at coordinate 48,855 of PVJH01011744.1, read as the reverse complement.
TTTGTTGTGAAGTTCTGTCAGCCAAATCTATGATCCTGAACTAACTAAACCATCATTTGATAGCAACATCTGAGTTTTGCCGGCAAGGATACCAACTATTTTAGAAGCAAAGCTGATAGACTCAAGAAAGCCAGATTTGACATTGGTGGAAAGCACCAAAGTAAAATGTAGCAGCCGTTGAGGCTTCATATTTGGTGGCACTCAGAATCACCAGAGCTATGAAACCTCACACCACTGCTGAGGGTTTACTGATGCCACCAGCCAAAGACATGGTTCGAGTTATGATCAGAAACGAATTTGTTACGAAATTGAGTGAAATTTCCTTTATCTAAGGACACTGCAGAAGACTAGATGGCATCTCTGCTGATATTCTTGATCAGGTAATCCAAGAAATTACATCTGCTCCATTTCCAATATTTAGCATCCAGCTTGATTAATCTACAGATGTTGCAAACTGTTCAGTTACTGATTTATGTGAAGTATATTAATGATAGCGACTTTAAAGATGTTTCTTTTTTTTTGCAAACCTCTTGAAACGACAACTACTGCAATGTGATGTATTTAATACAGTTGGTTCATTTCTGAAAATCTCTCGGGAAAAGGTTTGTGGTGTTTTTACAGATGGTGCTCCAGTTATGCTAGGATGTCAATCTGTAGTTCGACAATTGGCACCAAAAGCCATCAGAACTCACTGTATAATTCATTGGAAAGTATTAGCAATGAAGACGCTGCCACAAGAGTTACAAGAAGTAATGAAAAGCATCATAAGTTCTGTCAATTTTGGAAAGGCAAGCACTTTACACAGTCGACTACTTTTGCATCTGTGCATCGAGTTGGATGCGCCGAAAAATGCTTGGCTCTTTCACACTGAAGTGAGATGGTTGCCGAGATGAAACGTTTTTTTATTTTTAATTTATTTTATTTTGAGATGAAAAGTTTTAAAATGTGTTTTTGAGCTTCATGATGAACGCAAAACGATTTTTAATCAGAAAACAGGACTGCAGTTCGAAGCACTTTTCAGTGATAAAACTGAACTGCAGAAAACAGCTTACTTGGTTGCCATCTTGAATAAGTTAAATTGATCACTACAAGGCCCAACTACAACATGCCTCAATTTATCTGAAAAAGATACGATCATTCCAAATGAAAGTTCAGCTTTGGCAAAAAAAAAAAAATTGGATAAAAATCAAATTTATATGTTGCCTACCTTATCTGCTTTCTTTGAGGAAGATGACGTTGAATCAGACAGAAGGATTATAATGATAATTTTTGTGAAAGAACACTTGCACAAGCTTGCAGACAAAATTTTATACTTTCCAAATCTACCTGACACCCCCTTTGCACTTGCCAAAAGCCCACAACAGTCAAAGTTGAAGATGTTCCTGAGAGAGCACATGAGGAGTTGATTGACAGCGACTGTTAACAGCGATGCAGTGAGAACTGTTTTCTCTACAATGCCAGTCACAAAATCCTGGATCAAGTGTTTGCAGTCATATCCTGTTCTTTCGGAGACTGTATTGCTCCTTCTTCTTCCATTCCCAACAACATATCTTTGTAAAACAGGGTTTTCCAGCTTGTTGCTTATTAAGTCTAAATTCAGAAGTTGTCTTTTTGTGGAAGATGATCTTTGTTGTGCTCTTGCAAAGACTGGCCCGAGAATTTCTGATCTGGTGAGAAAGAAGCTATCTCAACCTTCACACTGATGTTGACTTTTTACACATACTGTCTGTCGTAAAATGTAGCAACACAATTCAGTGTTATCATATTAAGACTGTTACCCATGCTACACCATACTTCAAAACAAAATTTCATTTATTTGTAATTAGAAATTAAATATTTCACAATATATAATCACATATTGCTTTGTGATTGATCACTGCACTTTAATTATGTTCTGTTTGTAACAATGAAGACACATCCTGCATATTTGATATTTACATTATGATTCATAACAGGAGCAAAATTACAGTTATGAGGTAGCAGCAAAAATAATTGTATGGTTGGGTTCACCACAACATGAGAAACTATTAAAAAGGTGCAGCATTAGGAAGGTTGAGAACCACTGGCTTAGACTGAAATAACCTAGAGATATAATTTTTTTTCTATCCCATAGAATTTAGCTTCATAAATATAGATTTTAACATAATTTCCAATGTTCAATGACATGAATTATGAGCTAAACAAATAGAATTTTAGGACACAGTCATATGGTAGTTTCAGAAGACATCACTTGTTAGAGATGGTCATTACCTCTAAGAGAAAAGAATAGTTGTTAGCATGTCATGTGATTGATTTCTTAATAGTTTGAGTTAATTTATTTCTCACTCGCCTCAGTCACCATTTTTCCTGGGGATTCTGTTTCTATGAATATTAAATATCTGCTTGATGTTATACATTATTGGGGTTTTTAAAATTTTCTTTAAGCTTTGTAAATATTAAAAGAACAAAGCCCCCTAAGGCAGGCACATAGTCGTCTTGCTGGAGGCAGAACAAAGCAGTATATGTGTCTGGATAAATGATGCATCAGGAGAGATGTAGGAGGTGGAGTCAGAGAGGTAAAGAGAGGCTGAGATAATGATGGGCTTCGTGGGTAACTGCAAAACTTCTAGAGGAGGCCTGGTCATATAGTGCTTACAGATTGGGCTGCTAACCACAAGGTCAGCAGTTGGAAACCATCAAATGCGCTGTGGGAAAAAAAAGACCAGGTTTTCTACTCCCATAAAGAGTCTTGGAAACTCACAGGGGCAGTCCTACCCTGCCTTACAGGATCAGGATGAGGTGGAATCAACGTGGCGGCAGTGAGTGTGGTGTGATCTGGCAAGTCTTCAGAACAGAGACCTTGCTTTGAACAAGACCCCAATAGCTGTCGTATTGAAAACAGGTTGTAGAAGCAAGGGCTGACACAAGGTCAAAGAGGAGGTTACCACAATTCTTTAGGCTGGGACAAGATGAAAGCAATGGAGTGACTTGATTCTGGGTACATTTTGAAGGTAGAACCAGTAGGATTTACTGATAAACTGAATGTGATATGAAATATAAAGAGAGTCAAAGATAACACCAAGATTTTGGGCCTTGGCTCCTGGAATTTCTGTTTATTGGGAAGGGAGAAAGCTGTGGGACGAATAGCTTTTAGAAGGGAAGATCAGGAAGTTGGTTTTGACATAGCTTTTAGAAGTCAGTAAGTTCTAAGATAATCAGAACGTGGGACTCACAAGAGAGGCCAAGCGTACAGATATAAATTCGGTGGCTATTAGTGTACAGATAAAACTGTGAAACTCACTGACATGGAAAGAACATTGCATAGATAAGGAAGAGTAGAGGTTTGAGAACTGAACTTAGGACATTTCAACTTTTAAAGGGCAGGAAGATGATGAAGAATGAGCAAAGAAATTAAGAAAGAACCCACAGAAAGTAGGAGGAAATCCACAGAATGTTAATATTCTGGAAGCTAAGTGAAAAAGCATTTCAAAGAGGGAATGACCAACTGTGTGCAATGCAGACAGAACATCAAGTAAGTGGAAGACTGAGGCCTGACTCATGGCATTGAGCACTGTGGAAGCCACTGTAACTTTGACAAGAATGTTTTAGTGGGTGTAAAAGCATGATGCGTGTGAGTTTATGAAGAGACCAATGGAAAGCTCTTTTAATGCCTTTGCAAACCTGATATTCCTGATAAACCTGATATTACAAACTGATATTCCTAAATTTGAAAAAAAAAAATACCAACAGAACTTGACAAGCCTTTGTATTTGTACTTGGCTGGAAGACTTTGGTAGTCCCAAAAGACACTTCGGGGGCCTTGTACAAATCAAAATACATCCGATTAAAAACCACTAGTATTTCTTTAATGATTTATAGCTTCCAAAGCAATTACATATGTATTCTTTCTTGTTTAATATTCCACCATTACAAGGCATGTGTTCCTATTACTTTCACTTCACAAATGACAAAACTAAGGGTCAGAGATTTGCATAAGATCATACAGCAGTTCCAACAAACAGCACTGAGACAATTGGAAAATCACATAAAAGAATGAAGTTGGACCCTTACTTCATACCATTCACAAAAACATTGCAAAGTGGATATAGAACCTAAATGTAACAGATAAAATCATAAAAGTCTTAGAAGAAAACACAAGGGCGTAAATCTACCTGGCTTTCAGTTTCACAGTGGCCTCTGACGTATGACACCAGATGCACAAGCAACATAAGAAAAAGAAGAAAAAAGATAAATTGGACTTCAATTAAAATAAAAACTTTTATGCATCAAATGATCCCGTGAAAAAAGTGAAGACAACACACAGAATGGGAGAAAATAATACATCCAATAAGTCTTACATCCAGAAGATATAATACACTTCTACAACTCACACACAAAAAGACAAATGACCCAATTAAAAGATGAGCAAAGGATTTCAACATTTCTTCAAAAAGGACCTAAAAATGGTCAACGAGCATATGAAAAGATGCTCAATAACATCTAACATTGTTATTAGGTCCTAGGAAGTCAATTCCAATGCTATAGAACTGCCCCAAGGAATTTCCTAGACTAATCATTCAGTTCTCGGTTGAACACTTTATCCTCTGCACACCAGGGATCCTTCATTTGTCAGTAGGGAAACGTAGTCATAAATCAAAACCACAGGAAAATCCCACCACACACCCACTAGCATGGCTGGAAAGAAACACACACACAAAACCTCAGAAAATAGTATTGGTGAGCTTGTACACCAATCACAGCCAACATACCCTGCAGATGGTATTGTAAAATGATGTCATGCTGTGGAAAACAGTGAAGAAATTAAACATATAATTCCCATGTACAAGCGAGGTAGGGCTTAGGTTGTTGGGTCCCACTGAGCCAATTAGACTCATAGCAATCCCTTGTGACAGAGTCGAACTTCGAACTAGGGTTTTCAAGGTTGCAATTCTCATAGGGCGGAGCCCTGATGGCATAGTGGTTTTGCGTTAGACTGCTAACCTTGAGGTCACTGTAAAGCTTTCTATTCCTGTAAACAGTTACCATCACAGGGCTAATTCTACACTGCCTAAAGGGTTGCAATGAGTTAGAACTGACTTGATGGCAGCATGGTTTTTCATCCTTACAGGGGCAGATCACCGTCCCTTGGAGCCTCTGGGTGAGACTGAACCATCGTACTGCCAGGGCTCCTTCAGAATCACCACGGACCCCAGGAATTCCATGGTTAGATACGTACCCAAAAGAACTGAAAAGAGGTTTTCAAACAAAAACTTGTACATGGTAAAAATCTTGGTTATATACACACTACAATAAAAACAAAGTAAAACTTGTACATAGATATTCGTAATAGTTCACAGTAGTCAAAAGACATAATCCAATCTCCATCAACTGGTGAGTGGCCAGACAAAATAACCATACCACTGATTATTATTCACCTATAAAAAGGGATGAAGTACTGACAGAGGCTACAATGTGGATGAACTTTAAAAACATTATGGAAAGTGAGAGAAGCCAGATATAAAAGCCACATGCTGTACGATTCCATTTATAGGAATTATACAGAATAGGCAGATCCATAAACAAAACAGATTAGTGCTTGCCAGAGGCTTGAAAGATGAGAATGAGGAGTGACTGCTCACACCCATGCGGTTTCCTTTAGGGGTGATGGAAATGTTCTGGAATTAGATAGTGGTGATGGCTGCACAACACTGAATGTATTGGGAGTCAAGGATTATCTATTTTAAAATGGTTAACATGGCTAATTTTGTTATATGAATTTTACCTCAATTAAAAAAAAAACTCACATAGCTCACATTTGACAAAATTAGGCCATACACGCAAGAACTGACGCATGTCCTCTGCCCACTAAAACATCCTGTTTTACAAACCAAAGGTGCTCTGGGACTACCTTTCCCCTCCCCCTACTCTACTGACAGCCAACCATTCCATCTAACTAGATTTACAACAATCAATTTCCTGTCAACTATATCTGCATTTCTAAACAAAATCTTTTTCTTAGCATAGACTCTTACTGTAAACCATATGGGACTGAGGTCTGCTATTCATGTCATGAAGTCACCTTGTACACAGAGGTTAATGATTACCATTTAACTGATGAGCATATGGCAGCTAGAAAGGCTAATTTACCGCACAAGACAATCATTTGCTAAAGAGAGTATAGACATGGGATTTATACCTTGAACACACTGCTACCATTCTTCACTAATAATCCCAAGTACTAATAACCCTAACCAATGTTCTGCTGGCTGATTACAACTCTCAGAAACAAAGTGCAAAAGTGGCCTTTAAATGAGCACTGTGCTGCTAACTGCAAGGTCAAAACCATCGGCTGCTAGTGGAGAGAAGGATAAGGCTTTCTACCCTGTAAAGAGCTGCAGTTTGGGACACCCATAGTGGGGTAGTTCTACCTTATCTTATAGGGTCAACTCAATGGTAGGAAGTTTGGCTTTTGTTCAACTTGGGGTTTTGTTTGTTGGTTAGTTAATGCTGTCCAAGAGGCAAAGATAGAGGAAAGATGGACTGGTTGTGGCAATCTGCACGGCAAGCTGCCCTGGCTGACGGTTCTCAAAGCAGGAAGACCTTCCGGAAACCAAAATTTGCTCAGTGTTCTACAGATCCCTTTCCTTTTGGAGTTCAGTGAGGCCTACACTTCCAATGTATGTCCATACCTTTCAGCACGTACAATGACAAACACATGAAAGAATGAGAAATGTTACATAACTGCAACGCGCAAACCGAGCGATAGTATCAAGTTAATTGGGAAAATACAGCTGCAAAACGACTCCTGGGAACCTGACAGTTAAATACACATTCCTTGACCGAGCCAAGTACTCCATTTTCTTCATGTCAACAATCTGGTCTTTGTTCATCAGTACTAGGGATGATGCCAGGGTCACTGCAGCCCGATCACTGCTGGCCGTCAGGAGCTCTCTGGCTGTCCAAATAAAAAGACGCATCGTCTAATCACTCAATATCTTGAGACAGTCCCACCAGGGGTCTCAAGGGCCCGGACAAAATAGCTTCTCAGTAAAAAAGTTTAAGTTCTTCAGGACAAAATACATGCATGATCAAAGTTGAGTCCAGTAGCAGCAATAAGGCATCATTGAACTACCTTCCTGAAAAGTTGGGTGAAGCAGGAATTAGTTGATCACATAGACTTAAAAGTGATGACATTTATCATTCCCTTTTTTGGCCAAATGTCTTAAAAGAGTTTCCCAACATTTACCATGTGCATTTTGTCCCTTCCCTCCACTTTGGAACGGTTATAATGCCCTTCCAATTTACAATGATTCTTTCTGATGTCAACTACCCCATTTAGCTTAGTTCAATAGGTCATTCTCAAACCCCTGTGTCTTTTCTTGAGTAGTCCTCGCTTTATGAAACATGGTCTTCCCTTGCCTTTTTAAAACACATCTTAAACTGTGGTTTAAAGGGTGGAATTAAAGTTTAAAGTATGCAGTAAATTGAAAATCAAGTACAGGTTAAATTACCCTTGAACATTTCTCAAATTTAAATATGTTGCTGGGTCCTGTCTAGTCAATTCTGACTCGACGTGACTTTAAATGACAGGGTAAAGCTGCTCCATGGTGTCTCTTAGGCTGACGTCTTTACAGGAGGGGATCATCAGATCTCTGTTTCTGCTGAATAGCTTGCTGGGGGGGCTCAAGCAGCTGCAGAGCCTGTAGCCAAATAGCATGCCTGTTTTCTATCTGTTTACCAGGGGATTTCAAAAAGTTCATGGAAAAATAGAATTAAAAGATAGTGGTCTTTTCCACAAGCATTTTGAAACCCCTTCATAATCCTATGTAGTATTTAATGATAGCAAACTTACAGGCAAATAAAATGGCTTTCTTGCATCTAGTCAAATACACCCTTTGCATAATTAAACAGCAGGTATTGCCCCTCTCTGACCACTCTTCAGTGCCTCGCTCTCTTTTTCCTGGGATGAAACTAAAAAGCAGCTGGGTTCATGTATGACTTAGCTCCAATCAAATTGCTGTCATATGGGAGAATCAATCTGGTAGTGGTATATCACTAATTATTTCAAAAGAAGCCCCAAATCTGGATTTTTCATGGGAAATCTTTGGCCTATGAAATATTGGCAACTAATTCCACAGTAAATAACAACATCAAAAACAACTATGTGAGCAAAAAGACACACATCTGTAAACCAGACTCCACTGTGGGCTGCTGGTTTGCAATTCTTGTCATGGATAATTTCATCCATACCCTTCAATTGACACCTAAAAATGTGTGTCTTCAGTTCGGCCCTCTAGATTCTGGCCTCTGGATTCCAAGCTAAATCCAATTTTAAAGTGATACCTCTACTTTAAAATCTCACTAGTCCCAAAGCGAACTAAGATTTAAACCCACCTCAAAACTATTTATCCTTCCAGTGTTCTCAATCTTGGGCAACAATTCCACAATTCACTTGGCTGCGACAAGCCATACCCTGGGACTCCACCTAGGCACCTATTTCTGCCACTCACCTTGTATCAATCCTGCCTAGTTTGCCTCCTAAAGTCTCCAGTTTCCATCTCTCCATTTCCATTGCCAGCATCGTGGTTCCAGCTTAATTAGGATCAATCATCTCTCCCCACAGCCACTCTTGGTACCTTATTCTCTTCTATATGGCCAGAATCACCCTTTACAAACAGAGTATTTACAAATACATATGCATATTTACAGGATGTGTCTCTGACCCAATAATTCCAGTACTAGACATTTATCCTGCAAATACAAAAACAAACGTCAGGGTCTTCACATCTCTTCCTTCTGTGCAGGGCACTGATCCCCTCAAATCTTCATCTAGTCACTCCTGGTAAGCCTGTAGAGTCTACCTTCCGGCCAATTTCCCAAGGAAACTTTCCATACTTCGGTAACTAAGCCAGGTCCCAGGGCAACCTGTAGTTCTTCCAGAATTTATATAAGGGTAAAGAATAATTGTATACTTATATAGGTAACCCATTCGGTACCTTCTTTAGACTGGAAGTTCCAGAAGCGTAGAGACTACATTGGTTGCTTTTGCTATTGTATTGATTGCTAGTATGTGCCGGCTCAAAACCAGTGTCCATCTAACAAACCAAATCAACAGGGATACAAAAGCAACAGCAAAGCAGGCCCTCAAGTATCTGCAAAATAAACGAATGATGGCGCCAGCCCTCAAGTGTAGCATAGTAGAGAAAATCAACACATGTGCAAATAAGGATTATGCAGCATTACTGACATAAAAGCAAACAAGTCTGTCTTGGACCAAGTACAGCCAGAATACTCCTTGCAAGCAAGACTGGTGAGACTCTGCCTCACAAGCTTCGGACGTGTTATCCAGAGCGATTGATCCCTGTCGAAGGACAGCATGCTAGATAAAGTCGAGCGGTAGGGAAAAGAAGAAAAACTGGATTCGGTGGGTGGCACACCGGCTGCAGCAATAGGCCGGAACAGTTGTGAGTATGGTACCGGCCCAGGAAATGACTGTCTCGTTCAGTATGGGTTGAGGCTCACTCAATGGCAACGAACTACAACAAACAAGTGTTAACAAATCAGAGGAGTTCATTCGCTCGGAGGAGAAGTTCTGGAAGTGTTCTGCACTTCCCGGGGGACAGGCAGCCATGTCCAAAGACATTTTTAAGAAGCCCTGGTGATGCAGTGGGCTACATGACCACAGGGCCGCAGTTTGAGCCCACGAGCCGCTTGGTGGGAGAAAGATGAGACTTTCTGCTCCCGTAAAGATTTACAACCGGGCTGAGCCCCGGTGGCGTAAGTGGTTGAGTGCGGAACTGCAGCGCATGGGCTTGGCAGTTCAAATCCAGCGGCGGCTGGGCAACACCCACGACCACCAGAGGCAGTGATGCACACCACCCCCCCCCAAAAAAAAAAAAAAGATTTACAACCGCCCGCAGAGGCGATCTACTTGGTCCTACCACAGCATGACATCATTGCAAAAATTGACACCATACCATGTGTCACACTGATATGGCAATGAGTCTAGTTTTTCAGTTTGAAGGACATCTTGACAGTCACAACTTGGGGTGGTGGTGGTGGTGCCGTTGTCATGGATATCCAGGGAGTTGAGGGTAAGAATGTTACTAAATAAAATATAATGCCCAAGACATCCCCCATCCCTCAACAAAGGGTATTCTGGTCAAAACGTCCATAGAACCATGATGGAGAAACCCTGAAGTTCACCCAGGAGCTCTGGTGGGCGAGGGGTTAAAACAGTTGGCTGTTAACTGAAAGATCAACAGGTGGAACCCACCAGCCCTCCTCAATAGAAAGAAGTGGCAGTCTGCTCCTCTAAGGATCACAGCCCTAGATACCCTAAGGGCTACTCTGTCCCATCAGGTGGCTATTTGTTAGCATAGATTTAATAGTGCCAGGCTGAGGCAGTGAGATTATCACCTTATTTCTTCAATCTGTAAGCTGACCAAAGAATCTGAGATGCTACATTATATGCAGACTAATGCAAGATCAGGATTGGAGAAAGGCTCATTGACAACCCGTGATGTGTAGATGACACAACCTAGCTTGTTGAAAAGGAAGACTGCTTTGAGCACTTTCTGATAAAGGAAAAAGACCAGTCACTTCTACAGGGATTACACCTTATATAAATAAAAGCAAAATTCCTCCTCACAATTGGACCAATAAAAAGTAGCATGGTAAACAAAGAAAAGAAATTGTCAGTAATTTCATTTTATTTGGATAGACAATCAATTCCCAGGCAAGCAGCAGTCAAAAATTGTACGGGGGAAATCAACAACAAAGAATCTTTTGAAAGTTCCCAAAAGAAAAACTGTCACTTTGACGACTACAGCCCACTTGGCCCCAATCTATTTCTTTCAAATGGTCTCATATGCATGTGAAAGTGAGACCATGAAAAGGAGGCAAAAGAAGAGTTGACGCCTTTGAATTGTGGTGTTGGTGAAGAATATTCACTGCATGGTGAACTCCCAGAAGAACAAGCCAACCAGAATGCTCCTGAGTAGCAAAGATGGTGAGACACGGGACTTGTCAACAGGAGACATCAAGTGCTAGAAAAGGGCATTATTTGGGGTAGAAGGGGAGCAAAAAAAAAAAAAAAAAAGGAAAACCCAAGATGAGATGGATTGACACCATAACGTCAACAATGCGCTCAAACATATCAAAGATTATGAAGAGGCCCAGGACCTGGTCATGTTTTGTTCTGTTGGGCATCAGGTCGATGTGGGTTGAAGCTGACTAAAGCAATGAATAACAGGTGATCAACTCTCTCTTGACAAGAGGAGCTCAAGGAAATCTTCAGAGACAAAAAAGTCTTTGCTAATGGTAGCAGAGGCTAGATCAGGGGGGGCTATGATTGCCAGAGGTCCCACTGAAGAGATAAAGGCACATTTTTGGTCTGTGAAGTGCCTCCCTCAGGCACCCCCCTCCCCAAATCACTCATCTTCTTGATTCCTTCACTGCTTAAACAAAACTTCTATTCTCTCAGGGCAGCTGACTCCAGCTAAACATGAGGGCCAAATTAATTGAGATCAAAATAATGTCAGGTAGTCCCATTACTCTCCAGCATGTTAAATTGGTCTTTTAAATATGCAAACACATGACTCCAAATATATATGAAATTTCAGGCTACTAGCGGAAAAAGCTATATGCTTGAATCCAAAGGTCTTCTGGTTGACCCAGGAAGACTTCTCCAAAGCTTTGCATTACAAAAGAAATAGTTTGTTACCTGTTTCCCAAGTCCTCGTTTTTGAGTTTCTATGTGGTATAAGATTCAAGAAAGGCCTCCGGAGCTCAAGGCATGCTGGGAATTGTGTTCCCAGCAGCTATCTCCTGGATCAAGAGAACCTTTCACCAGACCCAAGTCCAGGATTTGGGCATCAAGAACAAGAATCCAAGCTGTGGGACTGGCAGGATGCTTAGAATGAGGGTCCAGGTCTGCCTATCCAAGTTGGCGTGATGTGTGGGCAAGGGTTTACGCCCTCTGGTCACCTGTGAAGCCTCAGGCCTTGTTGTGGGGAGCCCACTCAAACACTATGAATTTGCGGTATCATGAGTATGTGTATTTACCTTGTGCCTTAATAAAAGATAGTGGCAAAAAAGATTCAAGGGTCACCCCTAGCCCCAACCCCCATGCACACACAAACTTGAATGGTATAAAGGCTTCTGCCAGAGAGAACAGAAGAGCCATTTGGATGCAGTAAATATGAATAAATTGCATGAGTAAATGAGGACTTGTCTATAGATTTCAAAAAGGCTTTCAATTAAGTCATGCCGACCCCTGAAAGAAATTGGGATGATTTTCAACGGGGATGCCAAGAAAACTGTCCTTCGCTACATCCCATGACGGCTGGTAAGGGCTGGGTGTCCACAGCTTTGACCTAGTATGGCAATTCCTAGGGTCTCCGCGCTGGGTGCACTGTTTACCAGAAACTGGGGCCTGTCTAATGAAGAACAAAGAGAAATGTCTGGCACCAAAGGTTGTGGGGATTTTCGCACATTAAGATTTGAAGGGCATACTTCTCAGACTTTAGACGACAGTGAAAAAAAAATCACTCTTTTTTTGCTTATATGTTAAGTAAGAATCTTTTGTGCGTCTTCGGAGACTTTCCTGATTAGAAAATACGTTATGATTTAGACACATCAACTTACACGTTCTCCCACATTTTGCGGACCACCCAGACCGGGTGAAATTCCCTGGAGCTTTCAAAACCAGTCACAGGGCTGGGAAGACTGTGAGCACCACCGAGTTCAGATGCAACAGCGGCTCGCAGCCCGGCCAGCTGGTTTCCATCTCCACGGAGCGGGCCCCGGGAGAAAGAAAGCCCCTGGGAGCAGGCGACCCGGCAGGCGGGGAGGGAGCCCCACCGAAGATCCCTTTACCTTTGTCTCAGGTAGTTCCGAGCCCCGCCGAGCGCGGCCAGGGGCCCCGCCCGCGGGCGCAAGCCGGTGACACATCCTTCTTTGGCCAAGTCGGGCCAAGGTTGGGCAAGGGGTGGGGAAGGAAAATAACGCCTCAGCGCCCAGCGACGTGACTCTCCGTTCTTCCAAAACGTTGGCATTTGTTTCTCTGCCAAGCCTCCCTGTTCACAAGTTCCCGGGGACGGGTGCAGGGGAACCAGCTTTGGGGCCCCGAAAAGTGGGAGGGACCAGGCCGGCCGCTGCCTGGGCCCGGCCTGGGCGCCCCCGGGCCAGGCGGTTTCCACTCCTCCCGGGCGATCCAGCCCAAGAAGCCAGCGGGGCTTGCGGAGGCGCCGCCACCGCGGGGAATTCCGATTTCCTCCGCTCCGCCCGCCCCGCCAGTGGCCAGCGGTCCCGCTAGCCTTTCGGGCCAGGCCGGTCCCCGCCCCCAGGCCGCAGCCCCGCCCGCCCCGGCCTTTGCGCGCCGCCCCTCGGCCTTACCAGCCCCTCGAGCCGGGGCCGGGTGGCCTAGGGCTCCAGGCTGCTGGGCTGGCACCCCCACCCCCCCAGCCCACCTTGGCACTGGTGGCTCCTCCTCCTGCTGCTGCTGCTGCCCCGACCGGCGCGCGGACCCGCCGCCAGGACTCCCGGCGACGCGGGTTCTGAAGCCGCGGGCGCTGCGCGTGAGGAGCCGAGGCCCGAGCGCGCCCCGCCCAGCCGCCCGCGGGCCGCCTCCTCCTTCTCCCGCCCTCTGCAGCGGGCTCCGCGCCCCGCCCCGCCCCGCCCCGCCCCGCCCGGCCCCGCCCCCTCCAGGCCCCGCCCCCTCCCGGCTCCGCCCCGCCGCGGCGGGAGCCGGCCGGGAAAGGGGGGTCGGCTGGGCTGCTCCGAGAGCCGACTTTGCTCTCGAGGGTGCGCAGTCCCAGCCTTGGCGACCCTGCGGGGATGCGATCTGCAACGGGTATTACGATTAGGAGGAAGGGAGGGTCTTGTTCCGACATATTTTTATATTCTGTTAGTGTTATTGGTACCGAGGTTGTAACTCTTACTGGCATTATTTGTTTTGCCTTTCTGAGGAAACTGGGTCGGATGGCTCCTTTGAGACCGGAGGCGGCGGATGGGCGGCCCGGCTGCAGACTGGACACTCGGGCCGCTCCCAGCCACTCGGATCCTCCTGCAGCTTCAGCCCACTGAGTGATGAGTTTTGAAAAAAAGAATACCAATTATTATAACTGTAATAGTTAAGTCAAAGAACTCTGGCGACATCGTGGCTTCTAAATGGAGCTGTTAACCACAAGGTTAGCGGTTCCTACCCACCAGCTGTTCCACGGAGAAAAAAGTTGCTGACTCCTGTTAAGATTTACAGTGTCAGAAACCCAAAGGGGCAGTTCTATGCTGTCCTCAAGGGTCGCTAGGAAAAGAAACGACTTGATGGCAGTGAGTTGGTTGTTTGGTAATTGTTAACTGTTGCACAAATACAGAAATCCATATTAAAAATTTACAGCTTAATGAATTATTCTGAGATACGCACACTTGTAACTATTACCCAAATTTAATAGAGTGGTCTGGGGTTGCTATGAGGCAATGAACTAGAAGGAAAAAAGATTTTTTGTTTGTTTTTGTGGTCTGGTTTCAGATAACAGCAACAACTTCAATAGTATGAGAAGGGACTTTCAAAAGCTCATAATTGTTGTGAAACTCAAAGCCTGCTTGCTCAGAATCATGCCTTCTCAAAGAACAGATGTTGAAAATCCCCAGAATTAGCACACCCCTCCCCCCAGGAGGAGAGTATTTATAAACTCATTAATTAAAAAAAAACAACTATGCTTGTAACTGTATTATTAGGGACCATCGAATTAATTCTGACCCATAGCAATTAATTCTGACCCTATACACAACAGGGGTAGCACTGCCCAATCGTACGCCATTGTCACAACTGTCCCTAAGCTTGAGTCCATTGTTGTCGCCATGTGTCCATCCAACTCCTTGAGGAGCTTCCTCTTCCCCCCACCCCTCTACTTTATCCAACATGGTGTCCTTCTCCAGGGGCTGGTTTCTCCTGACAACATGTTCAAAGTTTGTAAAATGGAAGTCTTACCTTGCTTGCCTCTGAATATTCTTCCCCCAGCACCACAATTCAAAAGCATTTATTCTTCTTTGGTGTTCTTTATTCCATGTCCCATTTTCCCATGCATAATAGGCGATTGAAAAATACCATAACTTGGGGTCAGGCATACCTTAGTCCTTAAAGTAACATCTTTGCTTTTCCATATTCTAAAAATGTCTTGTGCAGCAGATTTACCCAATACAACTTGTCTTCTGATCGCTGGACTGTTGCTCCCATGAGCATTCACTGTGGATCTAAGCAAGAGGAAATCATTGACAACGTCAATCTTTTCTTCATTGCTCCAGTTGTGAGGATTTTGGTCTTCCTCGAGCTGTAATCCATACTGAAGGCTCCGATCCTTACCTTCAACATCAAGTGCTGTAAATCCTCCCCACCTTCAGCAAGCGAGATTGAGTCCTCTGCGTTATCAAAGGTTGTTAGTAAGCCTTCCTCCAATCCTGATGCCACATTTTTCTTTATGTAATCCAGTTTCTCTGAGGATTTGTTCAGCATACAGATTAAATATGAATGGGGAGAAGATATAACCCTGACACACTCCTTTCCTAGTTTTAAACTATGCAGTATTCCTTTGTTCTGTTTGCACAACTGCTTTTTTTGATTCATGTACAAGTTCCACATAAGCACAGTGAAGGGTCACGGAATTCAGTTATTCTCAAGGTTACCGATAGTTAATTATGATCCACGAAGTCAGATGCCTTAACATAGCCAGTAGAAGACAGGAAAACATCTTTCTGGTATTCTCTGCTTTCAATCAAGATTGATCTGGTATCAGCAAAGATATCCCATGGTCCATGTCCTCTGCTGAATCCTGCCTGACCCTCAGAGAGCTCCATGTCAATGGACTGCGGCAACTGTTGTTGAATGGTCTTCAACAAAATTTTATTTGCATGTGATATCGATGATGCTATATAATTTGAGCACTCCGTGAGGTCACCTTTCTTTGGAAGGGGTTTCAACCTGGATCTTTTCCGGTCAGTGGCCAAGTAGCTGTCTTCTAAGTTTCTTGGCAGAGATGACTAAGTGATTCCAGTCCTTCATCAACTTCTTGAAAGATTTTAGTTCGCATTCCATCAATTCCGGGAACCTTGTTTTTAGCTAATGCTTTCAGTGCAGCTTGGACACCTTTGTTCAGCACCATTGGTTCTTGATCATATGCCATGTCCTGAAATGAAAGAGTGGTGACTTGTTCTAATTGTTTTCTTTACATCTTCTTTTTGGTTTCTCCGTCATTCTGTTCTGCCCATAGACTCTTTCAAGATTGCAACTTGAGACTCAAGTTTTTTCCTTGTATTCTTTCTGTTTAAGATGTGCTGAACATGTTCTCCTTTTTGGTTTCCTTCTTCTAGGACTTTGCACATTTCATTGAAATATTTGACTTTGTCTCCTCAAGCTGTCTTTTGAAGTTTTCTGTTCAGCTCTTTTACCTCCTCATTTCTTACATTTGTTTTAACAACTCTACAATAAAGAACAAGTTTCAGCGTCTCTTCTGACATCCGTACTGATCTTTTCTTTCCTGTCTTTTTCATGATCTTTTACTTTCTTCACCAATGATGTTCTTGATGTCAGTGCCACAGTTGGGGGCTCATTTTAGCTGCTGGTATAGATGGAGTCACAGTGGGGTAGTGGCTACCTATTTGACTGCTAACCACAAGGGCAACAGTTCAGAATCACTAATTGCTCTGAGGGAGAAAGTCTTCTACTATAGTAAAGAGTTACAATCTCAGAAGCCCACAGGGGCAGTTCTGTGTCCTATAAGGTCGCTGCTATAGGTTGGAATGGATTGATGGTAGTGAGTGATATAGATACATATGTTTTACACCATGTAAGTTTGTTCATTTCTTATTTGCTCTATTACCTGAGACAAACCATTGAAATGTTGTATTAGAGAAATTTCTCTTCTGTCTCACATTTTAAGTACTTAATAAAGTAATAGGGTCATATTTAAACGTATATATAATCTTTTTGTTTCTAAGCTGCTGATATTGAGATTCTCTATTGTCTCTTCCTACAAGATGCAGTCAGTTTGATTTCTATGTATTCCATCTATAGAAGTTCATTTATATAGTCCTCATTCATGCTGTTGTAAAAGAGTGTTTGTGATCTGGCAAAATTTTATCACATGAACTCTAGCTTCATTTACATCACCAAGGCCTTAATTTCCAATGACAGTTCCTTCCCCTTTGTTTCCAACTTTTGCATTTCAATTGCCAATGATTATCAATGCATCTTGAGTGCATGTGTGTCGGGCAGGGTTCTCTTAGAGAAATAAAACCAGGAAACTAGTAATTCTCTTTATATATTTATATAGAGAGAAGGGTATATAAAATAAGAAAGAAAGAGTTAACTATAAAACAGTACAAATTGCTCAGTGCAACTCACTTGCGTGAGACAGCTAGAAGACCAGCAATCCTTCAAGTCTTGAGGGCCGCTGAGTAGTCCTCTGTAGAGCAACTCAGGCTGTCTGGTCACAGGCAGCAAACGGCAGAGCAGGTCACCACCAGTCAACCAGATGACAGGGTCTGACAGTCCCCAGCTCAAGAGATGTATATCCCAGGAGCGTGGTGAAGCAGGGCTTGAAGGAACCTCAACTCACAGCTACACAGTCCACAATTAGATGTCCCATGGGTAGTATTGTTTGGAGGTCAAGGCACATGACAAACAAGGCTGCTAGCTGGTCTGAAGAGCCAAAAGCAAGAGAGCAAGGGCGGGGCTCACCAAGCCATTTCTGTCTCCGCCCTTCAATTGATCACGTGTGTTCATTGGCCATGTCATCACAACAGACCTACCTATCGTCTTTGGCCATGTTGGTACCACAGTCTTACCTATAACAGCATGTTTGGTCAATTTCCAGTTGAAATCATTTGTCGAAGTCAGTTTCTCCATCACTGGCTTTTGTGGAGGAGCCCTGGTGGCTTGATGGTAATGCCTTGGGCTTGGGTCTGCAAGGTCAGCAGTTGGAAACCACCGATTACTTCACTGGAGAAAGACAGGGCTTTCCACTCCTGTCAACGGTCACAGTCTCTAACATTCACAGGGGCAGTTCCACCCTGGCCCATAGTGTCACTCTGAGTTGGCA
Organism: Nesogale talazaci; assembly: GCA_004026705.1. Taxonomy (NCBI): domain Eukaryota; kingdom Metazoa; phylum Chordata; class Mammalia; order Afrosoricida; family Tenrecidae; genus Nesogale; species Nesogale talazaci. The sequence continues at coordinate 30,778 of PVJH01011744.1, read as the reverse complement.
TTGACTTGATGGTCAATGAGCTTGGTGTTTGGATGTGAGCTTTTCTCGCTGGTGCAAAAATTTGAATAATAATTGCATTGATTAGATTGCCTTAAAGGTGGACAGATAGGGTCCTGTCACAGATAGCATTATACTTCAAGATTCATGCTTGCCCTGTCCTTTTTGACAATGTCTGCGACGCCATGCCTCTTGATTGTGCTGGAAAACGATCAAGAGGCATACGTAACCATGAAAGTAACTTAATAAATCAACCAATCAGGAGTGAATCACATGAGTAAAACACATCTGGGAGTAGTGAGGGATGGAAGATATGGAAAGGGTTAAAAATAGTCTTGGGAGAATGCACTACAGAGGATAGCACTGAAGCTACCGCCTGAGGAGAGGCTGTTCACAACACCAGAAAGCAAACTAAGAGGGAAGGAGAGAAAGAGAGAGAGTGCAACACATCCTGGCCCACCAACCCTGAGGACGATATTCCTACTCAGAGCAACCGATGCACAGAGAGGACCATAGGTATGGCCCTGCCATGAGACTTCCCTCATTGATCCACAGCACTACGGGAAACAATACTGGAGATACAGTGCGGGAATTATGCCCCATCTGATCGCACCACTCCAGGGGGAAACACAAAAGGCTCGCAACAGAGCAGCAAGAGGAGCAAAGCAATGAAGTCCTTGAGGAATTCAAAAAATTGACTACTGGGGCAGGGCAGGGCATCTCGTAAAGGTCAACAGATAGACCTGGAACTGTTTATAGGCATTTCTTTTATTGTTGTTGTTTTTTTGTTTAGTTTTGTTTTTACATGTATAGCTCAATACAATAGGCAGGAAAAACTATCCCAAAACAGGAAAGGATGAGGCCAGGGAAAGAAAGGGGGTTGTCAACAAACTCGGGGACAAGGGAGCAACAAGTGATCTAAATCAATCGTGAGAAGGGCTTGGGATGCCTGGTGGAGCTTGATTGAGTGCAATGTCGCCAAGAGGAATTACTGAAAGCTGAATGAAGGTCTAACATGATAGTGAGACAAAAGAAAGTAAAAGGAAATAGAAGAAAGAACATTTATAGAGGTATAAATAAACAGGTAAATATATTTATATATAATAATATGAGATAGATATTTATATAGTATTTATATTATATATTTATATTAAATAGATACATATACTTATATGGTAAATATTAAGGTAGCAGATGGACATTGCGCCTCTACTCAAGTCGTCCCTCAGTGGAAGAATGCTTTTTCTAATAACCTGGCATTCTGTGATGCTCACCTTCCTGGTATGATTGCTGAAGACAAAATGTGTGCATATGTAAATGTGGTGAAGAAAACTGACGGTTCCTGGCTATCAAGAGATATAGCATCTGGAGTCTTAAAAGTTTTAAAATAAGCAAGTGGCTATATAGCTCAGGAGCAGCAAAACCCACATGAAAGAACCACACTAGCCTGTGTGATCATGAGATGTTGATGGGATCAGGTATCAGGCATCAAAAGACCCAGAACAAACATCATATGGATGCAAATGAAGGAAAGGGAGGGCGGAGTAGAGACTCTAAGTCCTCTGTAGACAATTGGACATCCCCTCACAGAAGGGTCACAAGGAAGGGACAAGCCAGCCAAGGTGCAGTATAGCAATGATGAAACATACATTTGTCTAGTTCATTAAGGTCTCCTCCCACACCACTTCGCACCCCTATCATGACCTTACAAATCTGGCTACACCAGAGCATGTACATGGGTACAGATAAGAGCTTGCAACATAAGGAATCCAGGACAGATAAATCCATAAGACCAATAATGAGATTATCGATGCCATGAGGTTAGGGGGAGAAGGAAAAAACCAATCACAATGATTGATGTATAACACACACCCTACCCCAGGGTGACAAATAGCAGAAAAGTGGGTGAAGGGAGAGAGCAGTTGGTGTAAGATATGAAAATAATAATAATTTATAAATTATCAAGTGTCCATGAAGGGGGGAGTGAGGGAGGGAAAAAACTGAGGAGCTGATCCCAAGGACTCAAGTAGAAAGAAAATGTTTTGAAAATGATGATGACAACATATGTACAAATGAGCTTGACATAGTGGACAGTTGAATGAATTGCTATAAGAGCTGTAAGAGCCCCCATTAAAATGATTAAACTAAAAAAAAAGCATGGATTAAATGGACTGAGTTTTAGCAGAGCTTCCAGACCAAGATTACCTAGGAAGAAAGGCCTGGTATCTATTTCTGAAAATCAGTAATGAAACCTCCATGGACCACACTAGTCTTACCTACCTCATGAGGATGAACAAACTTACCATAAGCTGATGACTTTTGTTCATGGGGTGTTCGGGAACTGGGTTCAGCAGCTAATAGCAGATGAGCTATGAGGACAAATCCTGAGTACTTAAATTATGTCACCAACTCCTGGTACAGCACTAAGCAGATACCCAATGAATCTATTGTGTGTAGTCTATTCCAATTCAGAGACACTGTAGGACTGTGTAGAACTGTCTGGTTTTCAAGGCTGGAATCCCTATGGAAGCACACTGCCACATCTTTCTGTTGTAGAGCATTGAGTGGGTTCAACTTTTGGTTAACAACTAAGTGCTACACCATTATAATAGATGATTTGTTTGTGTATACAAGTATATGCATGTGTGTGTGTGAAGGTGTGTTTGTGTTCACTCAAAACAGATCTTGCCTGGTGAACAATATCACCCTTTACTGTCATTTCTTCCAGGAATTAAATGATGTGCTACGTAAGAAGTCCTATTATACTCTAATTATATTTCAAGTGTCATAGTTCTTTTCCATTTTCAACTCTTCACAGGCTTTGTCAGTCTTACTTGAGGTGTAGAGTAATCCTGTGAGAAAGGCACAGCTGGACAGAAGGTCTTTGCAAAAGGTCACAGTGCGATCATCCTGGTAAGAAGAGGAAGTAAATAAACCATAAAGTGATTTTAATATTGCTGACACCACCAACTTGGATTTTCCGTTTGTCCTGACAGTCTGAAATTTCACATGAGAACTGCTTTGGTTCCTTGCTGTATATATATGAATATGTGAGGCAGCTTCAAACTGTTCATGGAAAAATAGAATTAAAAGATAGGCTGAACCCGAGTGGCGTACTGGTTGTGCGCCAGACTGCGGCCCACTGGGATGGAGGTTCAATTCCAGCAGTGGCTCCACAGGAGCAAAGGCTGGGCCTCCTACTCCCACCACCAGAGGGCAGTGATACCAAAAAAACAAACAAACAAAAAATGAGTGGAAGTGCAGATTGGAGGCCCAAGGTCCATCTGCTGGGGAAGTGACATCCTCTCACAGAAGGGTCACGGGGAAGAGACCTGCCAGTCAGGGCACAGTGTAGAAATGATGAAATATGCATCTTTCTTCTAGTTCTAAAATGCTTCCTCCCTCCCACAATCATGACCTGAATTCTGCCTTACAAATCTAATTGGACCGGAGGATATACACTGGTACGGGATAAGAAGTGGAAACATGGGGTATCCAGGACAGATGACCCCTTTAGGACCAGTGGGGAGAGTGGCAACACTGGGAAGATGTAGAGAGGGGGCAGTAGAAAGGGGTAACCATTGATAAGGATCTACATATAACCTCCTCCCTGGGGTGTGGACAATGGGGAAGTGGGTGAAGGGAGACATCTGACAGCGTTCGACAAGACAAAATTATTATAGTTTATAAATTATCAAGGGTCTATGAGGGAGGGGAGTGGGGAGGAGGTGGAAAAAGGAGGAGCCAATACCAGGGGCTTAAGTGGAAAGAAAACATTTTGAGAATGATGATGGCATCAAAGGTACAAATGTGCTTTGCGGACAATGTATGTATGTATGTATTGTGTAAAGAGTTGTATGTGCCTCCAATAAAATGATTTTTTAAATTTTTGTTTTACTTTACATAATGAACTAAAAATTTTAAGGCATACAGCATAAGAAGGCAATTAAATGTCTTATAACTCTAATTAGCAGATTCATCCTTAAAGAAAGATCATCACAAGCAAATAATTTAAGTAAAAAATGCTAAACTGGGCTGAGTCCCGGTGGTGTAACTGGTTGAGTGCAGGACTGCGGTCCGCGGGCTTGGCAGTTCAAATCCAGCAGCAGCTATCAGGAACAGCACTGGGTAGCTCCCACAACCACCAGAGGCAGTGGTACCCCTCCAAAAAATGTTAAACAATCTTTGAAGTATTGATTATGATTTTCCACTTTAGATGATTTTTTCTTATAAGAAGTCTTGTGCAGGTTCAAGTAAGTTTTAAATAAGAGTCAAGAATTCACTCAAATCTAAGTTTTAACATTTTTGTCTGTCTTAATAATGAATATCTTAACAATCTGAGTGTATTTTGTTTGACAAATGAGATATTTTAAATGTTGACTATAGACCTGTGATTTCTATGGCAGATTGGGGATTTAAATTTGAGATGGGGAGGCATTTAATTGATTGTTTTGTAAACTGTTTGCATTTTCAGAGAATCTGAGCTACCAAATCTTTAACTTGTGAGTTATTAGGTCTGTAAATAGAGTTTAAGTGCTTAGAAATTTTGGTTATTAGATTTGGAAGCTTACTTGTTGAGTGTTTAGAGTACTTTAGAGAATCAGATATATCAACTTTGTAGTTGTAGTTTGAAATGTCTAGCAACTTAATCAAGTTAAAAATAAATGTCTAGAGAATTTAATCTACTGTGTCTATAAGTTGATTTTAAGTTGTAACAGAATGGTACATTTATAAATAAAATTACAAGCTTATAAACCCAGAAAAATAGACTTTAAAACTGGATATCTTTAATAAACTTGACATTAATTAAACCGAAATGGATCTAAGCATTGCTTGTTATTTGTTTCTCTAACTACCCTTCCAACCCTGACTCTCATGTATAAAAATCTCTTACATTAGAGAATTCAGAGGATGAATGGGCCAATGTCTCCCAAATTCATATCCCACAAAAATCATCTCTTTAACCTTCAAACAAAGAAAATCAAACACTTCACCTACTCAGCCATGTCACTCATAGGTATGTATTCAAAAGAAATGAAAGGATGTGCTCATGCAAAGACTTGTACTGGATGGTTCATAGCAGCCTTCTTTGTTTATAGCCACAAAGTAACTCAATGCATATCAGCAAGTAAGTGGCTAAACCAGCTGTTATATAGCCATACAACGAAATGCTATTTGTCAATAAAAAGTAATAAAGTATGATTATATATTATAATATGAATGACCCCGACTTAATAGCTTAAGTGAAAGCTATATGCAAAGATGACTTGTTAAAATATTCCATGTAGATGACACATTTGTCTGTCAGTTTGTTATACTGTGGTGGCTTGGGTGTTGCTGTAATGCTGGAAGCTTTGTCATTGGAATTTTAAATACCACTAGAGTCACCCAAAGTGAATAGGCTTCAACAAAGTTGCTAGACTAAGGATTGACTATGAAAAAGGAATAGAGTATCTACTTCTGTGGTATTAGCCACTGAAAACTTTGTGGATAGCAGCAGAACACTACCAAACATTGAAGCCTTCATTAATAGCAGCTGAATACTGTCAGAGATAATGCCAGAAGATGAGGCCCTCAGATTGGAAGCCACTCAAAATATGGTTGAGGAAGAGCTGTGTAGAGTCAACTCTAATAATGTGGAGGGAGTAAAGCCTTTGGGACCTTCTTTTGCAGATGAGTCATGACTCAAAATGAGAAGAAGCATCTGCAAAAGCTTATTAATAATCGGGACTTGGAATGTACAAGTACAAATCTAGGAAAACTGGAAGTCATCAAAAATTAATTGGAATACCTAAAAAACAATATCCTAGGCATTAGTAAACTAAAAATGGACTGGTATTCTCCTTTTTGAATCAGAAAATTATATGGTTTATTGTGCCAAGAAGACCAGGTTCAAGAGGCATGGTGTTGCATTCAATGTCAAAACGGACATTTTAAGATCTCTCTTGAAGAACAAGGCTGTCAGTGATGGAATAATATCCACAAAATAGGAAATCCAGTCAGTACAAATATTATTCAAATGTATATACTAATCACTAAAGCTAAAGATGAAGAACTTGAAGAATTTTACCAAAGTCTTCAGTCTGAAAATGATCATGCGATCAAAATGCCTTGATAATCATTGCAATTGAAATGCACAAGTTGAAAACAAAAGGGGAAGGAACAGTAATCTGAACATAAGGCCTTGGTGATATAAACAAAACTAGAGTTCAGGTGATAAAATTTTGCAAGATCAATGATTTCATCACAAACACCTTTTTTTTCAATGATTTTATTGCGGGCTCTTATAGCTCTTATAACATTCAATACATCATTTGTATCAAGCACACTTGCACACATGTTGCCATATTGATTTCCAAATATTTTCTACTTCAGCCCTTGGTAAACGTTCCTCTTTCCCCCTCCTTTTTTTTTTTATAAATCACTTTATTGGGGGTCTCATACAATTCCCATCACAATCCATACATACGTCAATTGTATGCAGGCCACATTTGTACACTTGTTGACATCATCACTCTCAAAACATCCTCCCTCCACTTAGGCCCCCAGTACCAGCTCCCCATATTTCCCTTCCCTCCCCCTCCCCCTGCCCCATGAACCCCTAACAATTTACAAATTGTTATTACATTTTCATATTGTTTACTGTCCAATCTGTCCCTTCACTCACTTCCCTGTTGCCCGTGCCTCAGAGAGTAGGTTATATGTAGATCCCTGAAATTGGTTCCCCCTTTCTATTCTACCATCCCTCCACCCTCCCAGTCTCATCACAAACACCTTTTTTTTCAGCAACATAAACGGCGAATATACAAATGAACTTCTACAGATGGAAATATAGAAATCAAACTGACTGTAGGAAGAGACAATAGAGACCAGTCCTAGGAAAAGGACAGCATGTTTGGTAGAAGGGCAGTGAAAAAAACCCTGACAAGATGGATTGTTCCCCGCGTTACACTGTCCTCACAATTGCTTGAGCCCATTATTGCAGTCACTGTTTCAATCCATCTTGTCTCACGTTCTTTGAACATGTTATCAGAAGAAGCCAGTCTCTAGAGAAGGGCATCATACCTGGTTACGTCAAGCATCATCAGAAAAGAAGACAATGCTGATCAAGAGGGGCTGACACAATGATGAGACCAATGGGCTCAAACATGACAAGCAATTGTGCAGTACGGGACAGTGTAAGGTCGCTCTGAGTCAGGTTGGACCCAATGGTAGTTAGCAACAACATGTTTCATTTAAAATGGCTTTTAGTGGTATAATTTCAAGTCCATTTAACCTTTCTTCAGCGATGTCTAATTTGCCATTAATTCAATCCAGTGTTTTGTTTTTCATCTCATATATTATCATTTTCATCTCTAGAAATACAATTTGATTATTTATATATTCTGTGTTCCTAGGAGTGGTCTAGTGTCTGTGTCCACTAATTTCAACCTCTGTGACAGTTAACTTATTGGTTAGTTTTTTCTTCAAAAATATCAGTGCTTTTGTTGTTGTTTTGTTTTACACATTTCTTTTCTGTTTTGTTTTGGGGGGCATCACTGCCCTTTGGTGGTGGGAGTGGGAGGCCCAGCCTTTGCTTCTGTAGAGCCGCTGCTGGAATTAAACCTCCATCCCAGTGGGCCGCAGTCCCGCGCACAACTATTACGCCACCGGGGCTCAGCCCTACACAGTTCTTGTATTTTAAAACTTTTCTTTTTCTTTTAACCATTTATTGTGAATTGGAAAATTTTCAGAGCAGATTAGTTTTCCATTCAACAATGCAAACACATTTTGTTTCATGTCTATAATTGCTACCTCCACAATGTAACCTTACTTATCTCATTTGCTCCCATGTTATCTCTTTCCATTTCTCTCAACTTTGTCATGGGGTAAATGTGCCCTTTTGATCTCAAATGGCTGACTATACTAAGCTGTTTGCATTTCTAGTGTTACTCTCCCCCTTATAGACCAATTGCTTGGTTGAAAATAGAGCAATGGAAATGAAGTTATTTCCAGACCTGAAGGTAAATGAGAGTCATAGTCTCAGGGGGCAGGTTGTTTTTTGTTTTTGTTTGTCCTAACTCTGTTCAGTTCTGTAGCTATATCAGAAGGAAATACAAGGGCTAGAGGAATGCATTAAACGCCACCATGAGAAAGAAATCATCGCTTCTCGGCCTTTTGGCTAAGATCAAGTGTGGAGAATGAAATCAGCAAAATTAGAACGTGGGAAACTCCACAAGTAAAACAATCTACTTTTTCAACATATAAAAGGCAAGGAAAGGAAAAACAAAGTTTACGATATATTAGCCAAATACAACATGAAGATGTTGTTTGGACCCTGATTTGACCAAACAAATTAAGTAAAATATTTTGGGGAAAATTTGAGCACTATGTAGATGTTAAGAAGTTGTTCATTTTTTAAAGTTATAATGATCTTATAGTTACATCTTTTAAAATAGACCTTATCGCTTAGTGAAATATTTGCAGATGAAATGATGTGTTCTATGAGTTGGAATTAACTCAATGGCAGTGGGTGGTTTGGCTTTAGGTTTGCTCAAGATAATGTAGGAAGAAGAAGAAAGAGGAGGGACAGATGGAACAAGCTAATCTTAAGAAAATCATTGAGAAGCTGAGTAATATGCATATGGCAGTTTATCATACTATTCTATTTCTGCAATATCTGAACATTTTCCATAATTAAAAAAGTCTGGCGCACAAACACTATGGCACCAGGGCTCAGCCTGCACTCCCACTCATTTATAATGATATAATTTTTAGTTCTTTGATGCCTGATACCTGATCCCTTTGAGACCTCATGGTCCCTCCGGCTGGTGTACTTTGTTGCTTTTCAGCTAGATGATCGCTTGCTTACCTTTAAGCCTTTAAGACCCCTAGATGCTATATCTTTTGAGAGCAGGGCACCATCTGCTTTCTTCACCACAATTGCTTATGCACACCTTTGTCTTCAGCGATCATATCAGGAAGGTGGGAATGTCATTATATGATTTTGTTCTTGGTGCCTGATAACTGCTTCCATTGATACCTTGTGGTCACACATGCTGGTGTGCTTCATCCATGTGGACTTTGTTGCTTCTGAGTTATGTGGCCGCTTGTTTATTTTCAAGCCTTTAAGACCCCAGACGCTATATATTTGATAGCAGGGCACCATCAGCTTTCTTCATCACATTTGCTTGTGCACAAATTTGACTTCATTGATTGTCAGGAAGGTGAGCATCAAGGAATGTCAATTTAATGTTCTTGCATTGAGAATGTTCTTGAGTGGAGGTCCAATGTCCACCTGCTGCCTTAATACTAACCTTTTAAGTATATGCACATAGATCTATTTCCCTATCATATCTAAGTATATTAACCTATGTTCATGCCTGTATTTAGACCTCTGTAAATGCTCTTTGCCTCCCAGTTCTTTCCTCTATTTCCTTTTACTTTCCTCTTGTCCCACCATGAATCTCATCCTTCATTTGGGTTTCAATAATTTCCCTCTGTTACATTATTCTTGAACAATCCCTATCAGGCCTCTCACATCCATATTGTCATTGAATTTGGATCACTTGTTGTTCCCTTGACCCTAGGTTAGCCAACATCACCTCCTTTCCCCCACCTCTCCATCTCCCATATCACCCTGGATCCATCAATCCCGTTTTTTTCTCCCCCAGACTGTTCATCCAGCTTATCTTATCTAGATAGACTTACAGAGATGACAGTACGTACAAAAAAAAGCATAAGACATCCATGTTGAAGTGACAAAAGAAAATAAATGATGACAACAACAACAATGTCCGGAAAATATATAAATAAGTAAAAAATAAATACATAATAACAACAACAAAAGAAAAACCTGTAAATTGTTCAAAGTCTGGTCATTGACCCTCCAGGAGAGTACCCTGGTTGAGTCAGATGGGGTGCCACATCCTAGCCCCAGAGTTTATCTTTGGCACTCTCTTGGGAGTTTCATGCTCTGCTCCTCCTGATGCTCTGCTGTATGTCCTTGCCTAGGTGTGGTGGGTCAGACCAGGTGCACTTCTGACCCTGCTTCTCCAGTGTTGTTTCCATAGGGTCTGGGGTTAACAAGGGATGCCATGTTTCATAACGGGGCTGAACATATTGTCCTCCCCGTGTAATCGCTGTTCTGAGTGGGGAGATCATTCTCCAGGCTTGGTGGGCCAAGATACACTCCGCTCTCTCCCCTCCCCCTTCATTTGCTCTCATGAGCTCTGGTCAGGCATGTCCCTCTCCCCACTCTGCAGTCTCAGTGCTGACCTCCAAATCAAACTCCCCTGGGGTGAGGGGTGGCTGTCCACATAATTGGGATTGGGGCTGGGCTCTCCGACCCTCTCACTGGATCCCCGCTCCATGCCATCACGCTGCATTGGCATCCTGGAACACCGGATTTAAGTTTGGTTCCTCTTTCTGTGTGGAGATATAAACAATACGCTCCCCATGGGTGGGTTAGTGCCCTATTCCTCCATTACACATCAGCATCTCCATCACCCCTCCTCAGTTGACTACCGTATGTAGACCTGGATTTGGTCTGCCCCCTGCCATTCTACCTGGGCCTTCCCCCAGGAATGTCTGTATACAGTAGCTTTCTCCCTTTGCCCCCTTTGTGCTTCTTTTGCATTTTTTTTAAGCTTACTCAGTGGACTCATGCTGTACCGTTCCTTTTGTGCTTGACTTACTTCATTTAGCATAGTTTCCTCCAGTTCTTCCCATGCGGAGATGTGCTTCATGCGTTGATCACTGCTTTTTAGCGATGTGTAGTACCACCGTTTTTTAACCCATTCTGTTGATAGAAATTTGGGTTGTTTCCAACTCCTTGTAATTGTGAACTGCGCTACGATGAATATTGGAGAACAGATGTCTGGCCATGGTTTGTTTCTTGCTTCTTCAGGGTATATGCCCAGTAGGGGGATTGCTGGTTGTAGGGTAACTCAATTTCCATTTGTTTTAGGTATTACCATATCAATTTTCATAGTGATTGTACATACCTATAAGTCCACCAGCAGTGGATGAGAGTTCCTGTCTTCTCACAGGCCTTCCAACACTTGTTGCTTTCTGATTTTTTGAATTGGGCTGTCTTTGAGGGTGTTAGGTGTTATCTCAGTGTTGTTTTAATTTACATTTCTTTTTTGGCTAATGATCGGGAACATTTTCTCTTATGCTTATTGGCCATTCAGATTTCTGCCTCTATGAAACTTCTGTTCAAGTCCTTTGCCCACCTCCTTAGTGGACAGTTAGTTTTTTATCTTTTTGGAAGCTATCAGGGTATTGTAAATTTTAGTAATAAGTAATAAGCAATAATTTAGTAATAAGGCTGATGCGTCTGATGTGTCATTGCTAAAGATGTTTTCCCAGTTTGTGGGCTCTCATAACGCTCTTGGTGAATTCTTTTGCTGTACACAGGTGTTTTACTTTCAGTATATCCCACTTGTCAGTTTGTGCCTCCTCTGTGCTTGTGTCCCTCCATATTTCTGATAGTCAATGATGTTTTAATTTACATTGTGCCAAAGTTCTCAGGTTGGTCCCCATTCTCTCCTTGATGGCCCTAAGAGTTTGGGGCTTTACCTCAAGGTCTGTGACCCACCTTGAGTTTATGATTGTGCATGGAGTGAGATAAGGGTCTTGCTTCATTTTTCTACAGGTAGATATTCATTTTTTTTCCAGCACCACTTGTTGAGGAGGGCATCTGTTTCCCATTTGATATTTTCAACTGTCTATATGCTGATGCTTTTATTTCTGGGTTTTCAGTTCTTTTTCATTGGTCTGAGTATCTATTGTTGTACCAGTATCATGCAGTTTTGCCCACTGTGGCAATATAAGATGTGTTAAAATCAGGCAAAGCAAGCCCTCCCATTGTGTCCTTCTTCTTGAGGAGTTCTCTGCTAATTCAAGGCTTCTTCCCTCTCCAAATGAAGTTGGTAATCATTTTTTCCATTTTTTTTGAAGAAAGATGAGGGAAATTGTATCAGAATTGCATTAAACTTATGTAGGGCTTTGGGTAGTACTGAGATCTTTACTATATTGAGTCTTCTGGTCCATGAGCATGGGATATTCTTCCATTTGTCAAGGTCACTCTTTGCTTCTTGTAATAGTGTTCTGAAGTTTTCCTCACATAGATCTTTTTTTATTTTAGTCAGGTATATCCCTAGATATTTCAATTTGTGCTTGGCTATTGTGAAGTGTACCACCTTTTTAATCTCCTCTTCTGTGGACTTATCCGATGTGTAGAGCTGTCCGATAGACAGCTGTTGATCTTGTGTCCTGCCACACTGCCATACTACTCTATAGCTTCCAGTACTTTCCTTGTGGAGCTTTTGGGATTTTCCATATGTAATATCATATCATTTGCAAATATCACCTCTTCCTTCCCCAGGTGAATACCTTTGATGTCTTTTCTTTGCCTTATGCTATTAGCTAAAACCTCCAGTATGATATTAAATAAGAGTGGGGACAATGGGCATCCTTGTCTGGTCCCCCTTTTCAGTGGGATTGTGTTAGTCTTTTCTCCATTGACTACCACGTTGGCTGTTGGTTTTTCATATGTAGTTTGTATTGTCTTGAGAAACTTTCCTTCCATTTCTATCTTCTCGAGTGTCTTAAACAGAAATCGGTGTTAGACGTTGTCGAATGGTTTTTCCTGCATCTATCGATATTATCGGGTGGTTTCTATAGTTTATCAGATCAATGTGGTGAATACTAATGCTCTTTCATATGTTGAACCATCCCTGCATGCCTGGTATGAATTCTACTTGGTCATAGTGAATAATTTGTTTTATATGCTTTTGTATTCTGTTGGTTAGTATTTTGTTAAGGATTTTTGCATTGATATTCATTAGGGAAATTAGTCTGTAGTTCTTGATTCTTGTGGGATCCTTGCCTGGTTTAGGTATCAGAGTTATACTACCTTTGTAGAAGGAATTTGTGAATTCCCCATCTTTTTCTATGTTCTGGAAGAATTTGTGTAGGATTGGTGTCAGTTCTTCTCTAAATGCTTGGTAGAATTCTCCAGCGAACCCAGCTGGTCCAGGGGATTTTTTTTACTGGTAATCCCTTGATAACGTTGTCTATATCTTCTACTGATATGAGTTTGTTGAGGTTCCTAACAGCTATAGGGGATAGTCTTGGGAGGGATTGTTTTTCTAAGAATTTGTCCTTATCTTCCAAGTTGTTGAATTCATTAGAGTACAGTCTTTCATAATACTGTGTGATTATCCTTTTGATTTCACTAGGGTCTGTTATAATGTCCTCTCTTCCATCCCTCATCCTTGCTATTGAAATGTGTTTCTTCCTTCCTTTGGTTAAATGCATGAGCGGTTTGTCAATTCGATTTATCCTTTCAAAGTGAAACAAAATTTTTAAGCCTCTTGCAAAGCAATTTATGCGTAGATTCATTTTTCACATTTTATATTTCCTTGGAATCTTTCATTGCTGTCTCACCTACTTTTAGTTGAATTTTTCAAAAATTCAGTTGTTTTTATAAAAATCATTTTTATTGGGAACTTTTACAGATATTATAACAATCCATAATTCAGCAGTTTCAGTGCTGTCCTTCAAAGCAAACTGTGCTGGGGGAGAGCTGGCTATCCAGGATTGGGGTTGGGCCCTCAGACCACCTCCACTGGTTCCCTACTTCATGCCATTATGCAGCATTCACATCCTGGAACAGCGGGTTTAAGTTAGGTCCCTCTTTCCCTGTAGAAATAAAAACAATAAGCTCCCCTTGGGTATGCTAGTACCCCATTCCATCTCTACACATCACCATTCTCCCCTCCCCAAGTTGGCTACCATATGTAGCCCTGGATTTGGTCTGGCCCCTTTATCCACCATAATTCATTTTTTTCTTCTTATGCATATTTATTGTTATCAAGCATCCTCTGGTAACTGCCTTTACTATATTGCATAGGTTTTGGTACATTGTATTTCTTATTGGTTTCTAGAAACTTCCTAATTTCACCTCAGTTTGGGCCAAATGCCAACTCCTTTTGAAGAAGTAAGTTATTCATCCTCCAAGTCTTTGCCCATGTTTTTTCAATCTTTCTTTTGTTGATTTCCAGTTTTACGGTGTAGTGGTGGTCAGAGATGGAAGTCGGAATGACCTCTATCTGTTTAAATTTACTCAACCTTGATTTGTATCCCACAATGTGATCTATTTTCAAATATGTGCAATGTGAATTTGAATTTTTTTTTTTGAAGTTAGGTGGAGGGCTCTGAATATGTCTATCAGGTCAAGTTGTCTAATTGTAGAGCTTAGTTCTGTAACCTCCTTGTTGAACTTGGTGAGCTAAAGAAGGTGGTGTGTTCCTGATGTGAAGGAAACAGGTTCCAGAGATTATCATGGTTTGGATAAAGGAGTATAGTGAACCCACCAGGGTCTCTTCTTGTCCCTGCATATTAGGTCAGGACAGTGTTTGGTGGTATGAGTATTTATGGCTGTGTGGGATTGTAGGGTATCAGACAGGGGGTGAGATTTAGGCTAGATGATTTAGTGTCTTGTTTGACTGCAATATCTTGAGAGAATGTACCTCTGGTGCATCAGGTCAGAGGGGATGGGGATGGTGGAGGTGGCTAAGTAGGAGGGGTGGAATTGGGGCCTATTCCTGCAATGTCTTACTCAGCAGGATGGTGTCTTATGTGAAAGACTTGTTTTGCTGATTTGCTATTGTATGGTCTTTGACAAAAAGTTGAAATACTATTCAGACTTTAAACTCCTGGTTGTTTTTCCTCTTTTGTTATTTTAAAGCTTTGTTAATGAACCAGGCATGTGGTGCTTAGATTCAAAGTTATGCAAAGGAACACAGTTTTAGAATGCTTTTTAAGTTTTTTTTTTTCCATTTAAAGGACTTGTAGGGTGTCCTGGTATTGGGGCTGTGCTGTCTCACAGGAAAGGGGAATTAATGGCAGGCCATGAGTGGAGATGGGAGAAGGGGAAGGGGGATGGCTGATGTGGTCACTCTGTTCCTGTCCAGGGAGAGGCGGTACAAAACCCTTGAATGCACAAGCAGAGAGGGGAGCGCTGGAATGAGCTCTTGTGACTAGTTTTCAGAGGCTGTCGGAGGGCCTGTGATTAAAACCACACTTAGACAGTAGTCTGGGGAAATTATAGCAAGCTGGTGGGTCTTGGATCTCAGGTGCAGCAAGGGCTGGTGGACCTGAAGAGGGACGTGGAGAGTCAGCAGGCAGGTGTGGTGAACTTAGAGCATCGCAGTGAACCCTCAAATTGCTCAGTGGGCACAATCGTATGGGGAGGTCCAAACCAGAAACTCTAGCACACTGGGCTTCTTCTATCTAGCACCTAGCCTCTAATTTCGTCCTCCTTACTTCTTAGTTTTTGAAACTAACAATGGGAACACTGGGCAGGTGATTCTACCTGGATGCCATGTTGGATGCCCCTTGGCAAGTTTAGTTCTAGCTAGTCTTTCTAAAGTATTTTTTTGTGAATGACAGCCCTTCCTTTTCATACTCCTGTTTCCTATTTAATGAAGTCAGGTAATTATATCAAGCACAACTAACCACTGCAGGCTTGGGAGGAAGAACAGCAGATACTTGATATGTGTTGTGCTCAACTGGAGGGGACGGAAAGTGCTAGTAGACTACAGAGGGACCTAGAAGATGCTAAATATTCATCTGTCAGTCCACTGGATATCTGTTGGTATGTTTTTCAGATGGAGTAGAAAATGCTGATTAATTAAGTAATTTATTTAAGCAGAGTTTGACTTAAAAGCTTGTTTTACATGCTTTTAAAAATTGAGTACAATTTATAAGGGTAGTCAAATCTCCCCTTCTGAGTACATGGTTCCAGAATTTTGATAAATGCATGAAATTATGTAACCCACCACAACTATGATCAAGCTATAGAACATTTCTATCAACCCTCAAGTTTCCCTTATGTAATATTCTATAGTAAATTTCTCCTCCTATCCCCCTCAATCCCTAGCAACTACTGATTTGTTTTTGAACTATAAAGTTCTATATTTTATAGCATGTCATAGAAAAGGAACCATATACCATATAAGTTGTGTCTTGTGACATAGTGGTTATGCATTGGTTTCAAAATCCATAGTTGTTCTATGGGAGAAAGGTAAGGTTTTTTTTTATTCCTGTAAAGAGGAATATCTCAGAAACCCACATGAGAAGGTCTGCCCTGTCATGTTGGGTCACTGTGAGCCTGAATGGCTTCAATGTCAGTGAGAAAAATGAGATCATTTACTCAGCATAAACTAATTGTAAAATGTTGCAGTGTATGTCATCAGCTCATTGTTTTTATTTCTGAGTAGCATTTGATTGTATGGATGTGTCATTTTTTTTAATCCATTCACAGTGGAAAAACATTTAGGTTGTTTTAGATTTAGTAGTTATGGAATAAATTGGTATAAATATTAATGTATTTGTGCAAAAAATTTTAACTTATTTTCAATAAATATCTATGAGTGGGATTGCTGAATGGTAAAAGGATATTTAACTTTATTTTAAAACTTCCAAACTGTTTTCCAAAGTGGTTGTACCACAAGTGTATTCTGCTAGCAATGAGAGTTCCCATTACTTCAACTCTTAAGCAGTATTTGATATTAACAGGTTTTATTTGTTGGTTTGTTTTTTATTTTAGCTATTTAATAGGAGGTATAGAATAATGTGCTGTTGTAGTTCTAATTTAAAATTTTCTAATGACTAATGATATTTTACATTTTTTGGACTTGTTTTGACTTTGCCATCTATGTGGGAGGTGACTGTTCAAATTTTTGTCTATTTAAAAAATTAATTTTTGGGCTGAGCCCCGGTGGTGTTAGTGGTTGAGTGTGGGACTGTGGCCCACGGGCTTGGTGGTTCAAATCCAGTGGTGGCTCTCAGGAACAGCGCTGGGTAGCTCCCATGACCAAAAAAAAAACAACAAAAAATTAATTTTTATTTTGGCTAATAATTCTGAACATCTTTCCACGTAATTATTTGCCATCTCTATGTCCTTTTAATTGCCTGTTTTCTAGTTGTAAATTCACATGCAATTAAGAAATGATCCCAAGATGTTCAGTTGTAATGCTACCTACATTTCCATAATGGCAACATCTTGCAAACATTAATTCAATATCAAAACCAGAATACTGACATTGATACAATAAAGATACAGAACAGTTTCATCACCATAAGAATTCCTCATCTTTCCCTTCTATAGTCATATCCACCTCCCACCCCATCCTTAACCCTGACAACTTATAATTTGTACTAAGCTGTACTCCATTCCTATAATTTTATCATTTTGAGAGTGTCAAAAAAATGGAATCCTACAATGTAAAACTTTTTAGTTTTTTTTCTTTCAGCATAATTCCATGGAGATTTATCAAAATCTTTGCATATAGCAATATCTCTTTTCTCTTATTGCTAATTAATGTATGATGTATGGATGTACTGTTTACTTACTGAAGGATTTCTGGGTTCTTTCCAGTTTGCAGATATTTTAAATAAGGTTGTTATAATGTTATAAACACCCATGTATCGATTTCCATGTGAACAAAAATTTTCATTTCTCCATTGTGCTAGTCCAGGTATACTAGAGAAACAAACTCATAAACATGCATATGTATATAAGGTTTATATATAAGAGGAATGGAGCATTGAGAAAGTATCCCAACCCAGTCCAGTCCAAGTCCATAAGCACAATATTAGCCCATATGTCTGATACTAATCCATAAGTCCTCTTCAGACTCATTAAGCACAGGCAATGATGCCAGGACTATCACAGGCCAGTGGGAGCAGAGACTTGTGTATCCAGTGGTGGTAGAAGCAGCTCAGCACTGGCAGGAGCCTCATGTGGCTTGTATGGCTTCATCAGGGTAGGCCCATGTGGCTTTTCCTCTGGGATGAGTAACAGGGAATCAGCCTTATGTCTTGTCAGTAGGGGGAAATTCCAGCATTCTCAGAGAAAGCCATTCCCACACAGAGGTCTCATTGGCTAACTCCATAATGATAGGCTAGACTCCACCCCTACATTCTTAATCAAATTGGCACCAGAGTACATGACTGCCACACCTATATAGTTATATGTCACTGTGGCTTAAATGTAAAGTGATCAGATGTCCTGCTTTTGGCGGGACAGTCCCGATTTGAAAAAATTTTTTCCACGTCCCATGGCATTTTTTAAAAGTCCCGATTTTTTGAAAGAATGTATGACAAGATAGAGAATGGTGGGAGAACAGGAAGGGAATATACCCCCTCTAAACGCCCCCTCCTGTCAATGGTGTCCTGCTTTACCAATGTTAAAATCTGGTCACTTTGCTAGTTTTCCGCGTGGGTAATGATGCTGAGCATCTTTCCATGTGATTACTTGCTATCTATATATCCTGTTAATTAAAATATCTGTTCATTTCTTTTGTGTGTTTTCTAATTGGGTCTTTTTTCACTGTTGAGTTTTGAGATTCCGTTATATGTTACAGGTATGACAATTTGTCAGATATGTGGTTTACAAATATGTTCTAGTTTGTAGCTTGTCTCTTGGTGTCTTCACTCTGAGTGGGCATTTTAAATTTCAATGAAGTATAATCGATCAGTTTTTCCTTTTATGGGTTATTCTTTTAGGGTTTGGTGGGAGGACAAGTCCAATGCCGAGAATGCTTTGCCTCATAATCCAAACAAATCAAGCCAGACCGTCCTGCATCAAACCGCACCAAACCACTCATTGCCCCTGAGTTGTTTCTAACTCACAGCAACCCTTCCCTGTGGGTTTCTGAGACTGTAACTCTATTAGAGTAAAAAGCTCTGTCTTTCTGCCAGGGGGTGGCTGGTGACTTCAGACAACTGATATTGTGGTTATCAGCCCAATGTGTAACAACTATGCCACCACGGCTCCAAATATTTTCCGGCTTTTTTTCCCCCCTAAAATTTTTATAGTTTTAAATTTTAGACCACATTTATTCTATGATTCATTTTGAGTTAATTTTTATATAAGGTGTGAGGTTTTTTTTTTGGCATCACTGCCCTCTGGTGGTGGTGGGAAGGGTATGAGTTTTTGGTAGAGGGTTTTTTTTTTTTAAGCTTCTAAGTGTTCAATTGCTTCAGGACCATTTATTGAAAAGGTTATCCTTCCCCCATTGGCTGTATTTTGCTCATTGATCAAAAATCATTCGGTACCTCTGTGTGGCATATATCCCAAAGAAATAAGAGGCAGAAAGAAAAGACATATGCTCTTCCTTGATTCATTGCAGCAAGTTCACAAGGACAAGAAGCTGGAACAGCCCACAAGTCTATCATTAGAAGAATGGATAAAGAAGTTCTGGAACATGGGCACAATGGAATATTATGCATCCCTGAAAACCAGCAATGAAATACCTCATGACATGGAGGGACCTGGAAAACATTATGCTGAGTCAAGTTAGTCATTAGAAAAGGACAAATATTGTATGAGTCCAGTACTATAAGGTAGACATCAAGATGAAGTCAGGCCCCTGTTCTCAGGGCATATGATCTTTTAAAGCAATCCCGCAAACAAGAAGGCAGAGAGCCTACCTAGCATTCATGAACCATATATCACACACTTTAGATGAACATCTTAAAAAACCGCTTAGAGGGAAGAGACCTCATCTCAGTTGGGGACAGTTTTTCAAGATGCGGGGAGAGGGAAAAGATTATTCAGTTGCTGCCATACAAAATTGTGCAAAGGTCACCTCCAATTCAATAGCCACTCCCACCAAAGTGATAAGGAAAACTTACCGGACATTCATGTTAAGATGGGGTAAGGGAGGCATGTATGTCTCAGTGAAGGCAATTACATCTCTGGTGGTAGGAAAACAGGGAGGAGCTACCTCCCAGCAAACAAAACAAAACAAAACAAAACAAAAATGCTTACCAAAACTTATGTGGAACCCCAGAGATATATGCCTAGTCCTAGGTTCCTAGTTGGGCACTTTTGACCTAGTTTCTATGTAGCCCTTGGTGACTCAGTCTTTGTACTATAGACTACCTGGACACTCTGTTCTTTTGAGGTGCATAAATCCTGCATGGGTCACATTATGAAAACCCCACTAAGTGAAATGGACTTTATCCCCATTCACCAGCAGCCATTAGATTTAAGGCTGAAACTCCTTAGTGTGAGAAGAATTAGATGAACTGCTAGCCTAAGTGCAATCACTTGGTGGATGTTGCCTTTGGTTCCAATCTCTTGCTTTGAGGGTACCCAAGGAATAGTGGCCTGGAACTACCTACATTTATGTATTCCTTGCTTTACTGTGACATGTGTTAATCTGGTAGGCCTGGCTCTGCTACTGTGAGTGAATATTATTGGAAGAATTTTCCTATTACTTACTCCCCATTGCTTGTGTAAATGGTGTCCAGTCACTTAAGGGTTTAATCTTTATAAGCCATCAATTCATGCATTGTAGTTCATAGCTGGCCTATGCTCATAAAATTTTCTTTTCTCAACAGTGTACTAAATTCTATACCATTGACTAAAGAAATAACACTATAAATGGGGTGTCACACCCTGGCCCCATCCTTCATCTGTTGATTTGGCTGGCGTCTTCAAACTTCTGAGATTGCCATTGTCAAAGCGTAACCACTACGCATTGATAGTGTTATTTCTTTAGTCAAACCAGACATATGAATCATAGATAAATAGTTGGACTTTTGTTTTGCACTTTATTCTGGCCCCTCTCTGTGAGCAATTAGTTCTTTTTAGAAAAATCATTTTATTGGGGGCTCATACAACTCTTATCACAATCCATTGTATATCAAGCAACTCTGTACATTTGTTTTCGTTATCATTCACAAGACATTTGTTTTCTACCTAAACCCTTGGTATCAGCTCCTCATTCTCCCCATCCCCACTCCCCTCTCCCTCATGAACCCTTAATAATTTATAAATTATTATTATTTTGTCATATCTCCCACTGTGCCCAATGTCTCTCTTCACCTACTTCCGTATAATTCATACCCCAGGGAGGAGGTTATATGTAGAACCTTATAATTGGTTCCCCCCTTTCTACCCCACCTTCCCTTTAACCTCCCAGTATAGCCACTCTCACTACTAGTCTTGAACGGATCATCTGTCCTGGATTCCCAATGTTCCTGATTCCTATCTGTACTAGTGTATATCATCTGTTCTAGCCGGATTTGTAGAGTAGAATTGGGATCATCATAGTTGGTTGGGGTGAGGTGGGGTGGAAGGGTATATCGAAGAATTAGAGGAAAGTTCTAAGTTTCATCAGGGCTACACTTCACTCGACTGGCTTGTCTCCTCCCCGTGACCTTTCTGTAAGGGGATGTTCTGTTATCTACAGATGGGCTTTGGGTTCCCAATCTGTACTCCCTCTTATTTACAATGATATAATTTTTGGTTCTTTGATGCCTGATACTTGATCCCACCGACACCTCATGGTCACACAGGCTGGTGTACTTCTTCCATGTGGGCTTTGTTCTTCTGAGATAGATGGCCATTTGTTTATCTTCAAGTCTTTAAGACTCCAGACACTATATCTTTTGATATAACTGGGCATCAGCTTTCTTCACCACTTTTGCTTATGTTTGTTTTCAGCAATCATATCAGGAAGATGGGTACATAATCATATGATTTTTTGTTCTTTGGTGCCTGATAACTGATCCCTTTGACACCTAATGGTCACACAGGCTGGTGTGCTTCTTCCTTGTGGACTTTGTTGCTTCTGAGACAGATGGCCGCTGGTTTACCCTCAAGTCTTTAAGACTTCAGACACCATATTTTTTGATAGCCAGGCACCATCAGCTTTCTTCACCACACTTGTTTATGCACACACTTGTCTTCAGCAATCTTGTCAATATGGAGAGCATCATAGAGTGCTAATTTAATACAGCATAGTGTTCTTGCATTGAGGAAGTACTTGAGTGGAAGTCCAATGTCCATCTGCTGCCTTAATACTAGCTCTATAAATATATGCATGTAGATCTATTTCCCCACTCTCATATATAAATATATTTACCTATGTGCATGCCTGTATTTAGATCTCTATAAGTGTTCATTGTCTCCTATTCACCACCTCCCCCCCCCCCATTTCATTTTACTTTCTTCTTGTTCCACTATCATGCTAGCCTTCATTTGGGTTTCAGTAATTCCTCTCGATTACATTAATCTTTATCAATCCCTACCAGGAATCTCACACCCTTCTTGGCATTGATTTTAGATCACTTGTTGTTCCCTTGTCCCTGGGTTGGTCAACACCACCCCCTCTCCCATGTTCCCTCGGAATCATCTGTCCCACTATTTTCTCCAGACTGTTCATCAGGCTATCTTTTCTGCAGAGATAGACCTGCAGAGATAATAATATGCAAAAACAAAACAAAACAAAACAAAACAAAAACAAAAACAGACATAACAAGATAAAGTGACAAAAGAAACAAAACGATGGCAACAACAAAAAAGCCAATGTCCAGAAAAATATATATAAACAAGTAAAAAAGGATCTGAGCCCCGGTGGCATAGTGGTTGAGTGCAGGACTGCGGCCGACTGGCTTGGCGGTTCAAATCCAGCAGCAGCAAGACTGGGTAGCTCCCACGACCACCAGAGGGCAGTGATACCCCCCCCCAGAAAAATAAAAAAAAACCAAAATGAAAAAATAAATAAGTGAAAGAAAAAAAAGAAAAACCTATGAATAATTCAATGTCTGTGTAATGATTTCTCGGAGTGTCCTCCGGTCAAGTCTGATCGGGTACTACGCTCTGATCCCAAAGTCTATCCTTGGCACGTGTAGCGGTTACGTGTTTATGTTCATTTCATGATTGAAATGTAGGGGTGGAGTCTAACCTGTTAATCTGGAGATAGCCATTGAGTAGCCAATGAGGCCTCCGTGTGGACATGACTTTCTCCTGAAACTTCTGGGAAATCTCACAATATTTCCCTCATGGAGATGAGAAGCTATATCCCAGTTGTTGGGAGTTAGTCTCAGAGATGAAGAACTACGGACAAGACAAGATGGCAGCATCTGAGGAGCTGGAGGAGAAGCCACATGCCTTTGCCCTGATGGAGCCAGACCTCTGAAGCTGGAGAGGCCACGTGGGGACCCCTGCCAGTGCTGAGTTGCTTCTGCCACCCCTGGATGCTGTTGATGGACCTGAGCCCTGGAAACGAGAAGCCATGGGGAGACCCCTGCCAGCACTGGGATTCTGCACCCACTGACCTGTGACTTCATGAGTCGGAAGGAGACTTTATAGACTGGTATCGGGCACATGGGCTAATATCGGACTTATGACTTTGAACTGGACTGGGTTGGGATGCTTTCTCAGTGTTCTATTCCTTTCCCTTATATCTATCTGCATGTCTATGGATTTGTTTCTCTAGTTTACCTGGATTGACCAACCCTCCCTTGGGACCTCCATGCTCTGCTCCCCCTGCTGCTCTGCTGCATGTACTTAGTGTTTTGCCTCTGTGTGGTGGGGTCAGACTGGGTGCAATTCCGACCCCGTGTCTCTAGTGTTGTCCCCTGTAGGGCGTTGGGTCAGTGAGGGATGTTTTGTCTCATAGTGGGGCTGACTATATGGTCCTCTCTGTGCATTGGCTGTTCTGAGCAGGGATATCATCCTCCAGGCTTGGTGGGCCAGGATGCACTCCACTCTCTCTGCCTCCCCCTTCATTTGCTCCTGTGTGCTCTGATCAGACATGTCCCTCTCCCTGAGCTGTAGCTTCAGTGCTGTCCTCTGAAGTAAATTCTTTTGGGGTGTGGGGTGGCCGTTCATGTAGTTGGGATTAGGGCCAGGCTCTCAGACCCCTCGCTATCATCATTCTGAAAACATTTCTTTCTACTTGATGCCTTGGTTCCTCATTTCCCCCCTGCCTTCCTCTCCCTCCCTCATGAACCCTTGATAATTTATAAATTGTTATTATTTTTCCATGTCTTACACTGTCCAGTGTTTTCCTTCACCCACTTTTCTGTTGTTCATCTCCCAGGGAGGGGGCTATACATAGATCCTTGTGGTCAGTTTTCCCTTCCTCCCCACACCTTTCCCTTACTCTTTTGGTATCATTGCTCTCATTATAGGTCCTGAGGGGTTTATCTCTCTTGGATTTCCTATGTTTCCAGCTCTTATTTGTATCAATGCACATCTTCTGGTCTAGCCCAATTGGTAAGGTAGAACTGGGATCATGATAGTCGGGGGTGGGGGGTGAGGAAGCATTAAAGAATTAGAGGAATGTTGTATATTTCATCGGTGTCATACTGCACCCTGCCAGACTCATCATTTCCCCACCACTCTTCTGTAAGGGGATGTCCAGTTGTCTACAGATGGGCTTTGGGTCTCCACTTCGTACTACCCTTCATTCACAATGTTATGATTTTTTTGTTCTTTGATGCCTGGAACCTGTTCCTGTCAACACTTCCTGATCACACGGTTTGGTGTGCTTCTTTCATGTGGGCTTTGTTGCTTCTCAGCTAGATGGTTTCTTGTTTATCTTCCAGCCTTTAAGACCCCAGGCATTGTATTTTTTGATAGTTGGACACCATTAGCTTTCTTCACCACATTTGTATATGCACCCGCTTTGTCTTCTGTGTTGGTGTAGGGAAGGTGAGCATGATGGAGTGACAGTTTAATAGAAAAAAGTGTTTTTGCATTGAGGGGATACTTGAGTAGAGGCCCAATGTCCATCTGCTACCTTAATACTAAACCTGTAAATATATGTACATAGATATATTTCCCCATAGTCATATAAAAATGTATTTACATATGCATATGCCTGTATTTAGACTGCTATAAATATCCTTTGCTTCTTAATTATTGCCTCTATTTTTTTTGTTTTGGGGGCATCACTGCCCTCTGGTGGTGGGAGTAGAAGGTCCAACCTTGCTGCTGAATTTGAACCTCCAACCCACTGGGCCGCAGTCCTGTGCATAACCACTACACCACCGGGGCTCAGCCCTTATTTCCTCTATTTTTTATACTTTCTTCTTGTCCCACTATCATGCTCAGCTTTTATTTGTGTTTCAGTAATTCATCTTGGTTACATTGCCCTTGATCATGCCCTACTAGGCCTCCTACACTCTCCTTGGCATTGATTTTGGGTTTGTTAACACTGCTTCCTTTCCCCCACCTACCCCTCTCCCATGTACCCTCCAGAACCTTGTTCTTTTCTCCTCCAGATTGTTTATCCCACTTATTTTATCTAGCTAGACCTGCAGAGATAATAATATACATAAAAAGAAGACAGAGCAAAAGAAAGCAACAAAAGAAAACAAAGTAACAACAAAAACAATGACAAAGAAAAGTCAAGTCTGTCAGTTCCTGGTCTCTTTGTTGACCATTAGATATGTTTTCTAGTTGAGTCAGATGGACCCCAAAGTCTGCTTTTGGTATTCCCTGGGAACTTCCTTGCTCTGTAACCCTCACTGTTCTTTTGCATGCCCTTAGTGCTTTGCCTCGGTGTGGTGGAGTCAGGGTGCAATTCTCACAGTTTCTCTACTGTTGTCCCCTTGCAGCACTATGGTTCTGTGAGGGACATTGTGTCTCATAGTGGGGATGGCCGTATGAGTCTTTGCATTGGCTGCTCTGAGATATCGTCCTCAATCGTTGGTGGGGGGCCAGGATGTGCTTCACTCTCTCATTCTCTCCCTTCATTTGCTTCCATGTGCTCTGATCAGACATGTCCCACTCCCTGAGCTGTGCTTCAGTGCTGCCCTCTGAAGTAAATTCTTCTGAGGGAAAGGGCAACTGTCCGTGCAGTGGGGATTGGGGCTGGCCCCTCAGACCTCTCTACTGATCTTTTCGACCCATTTTAAAGTTGTTTCAATTTTTGTAAAAAGTCAAGGTGAAATCCATGTAGATTAAATACTAGGCGAACTCCCTCTGATGTTGGCCTAGGTATGTGAATAGCCTTGCTAACATGCAGAATGCCTGAGAAAGTGGTTGTTGGAAGATGCAGTTAAACTAAAACTTAGCAATGTTATCACTTGAATTCCCTAATGATCCATTTACATTTTTTCCAGTTTTTAATAGTTTTTGCTTTCTTTTTGAGGTTTTAAAAATCTATTTTACTTTTTTTTTTACTTTGCTTTATTATTTTATCTTTTTACTTTGTTATTCTTGTTAGATTTTTATTTTTTTATTTGGTATGAAATTCAGGATAGATCAATCTATTGAGACAGTAAATGGATTAATGGTTCGTTGTGGGTCTGGCAGGGGTGGTTGGAGGGAATGGAGAGCTAATAGCAATGACTATAAGGATGAAGATGTTCTAAAAACAGATTATGGTGATGATTGTACAACTCTCCTTGATGGGACTAAATTATTGAATTGCATATATTGTATATGTGAATTACATGCCAATAAAACAATTGAAAAAAAATTGCCCAGCTGGGCATAGAGCAATGAGCACATCTATTTTCCAGGTCTTGATTTCTAATGTTATTGTCCAGTAGAAAGAACCAGGGCTCCTAGGAGAAATGGCTCATTTTAGGACAGAGGCAGGGGATATATATGCTATTCTTAGAGTGTTAGAAAGTAACCAAGTGCCTAAATAACAACACAACAGCAGTGATAAGCACAACCCACACAGATGGGCAAAGAAGCTGTGGCAGGCATGTACTCGTGTCAGTTTCAGGATTGGGAGTGTAGGGGTGGAGTCCAGCCTGCCAATCTGGAGATAGGCAACGAGACTTCTGTGTGGGCATGACTTTCTCCTGAGAATTCTGGGAAATCTCGAGATATTTCCCAATTAGAGGTGAGAGACTTATGACTCAGTGTCTTGGAGGTGTTCTACTGATAAGAAACAAGGCTAATTCCTTGTGAGCCATCCTGGAGGAAAGCCACATGGCCCTGCCCTGATGGAACCAGACCTTTTGAAGCCAGAAAAGCCACATGGAGACTCCTGCCAGTGCTGAGATGCTTCTACCACCACTGGATACAGAAGACTCTGCTCCCACTGGCCTGTGATTGCCCTGGCATCATTGCATATGCTTCATGAGTCTGAAGAGGACTTATGGATTGGTATCGGACATATGGGCTAATATCAGTCTTATGGATTTGGACTGGACGGGGTTGGGATGCTTTCTCAATGTTCCATTCCTCTTGTATACAAACCTCTTCCTTAGGTTCTCCTTTATGAATTTGTTTTCTAGTCTACCTGGACGGACACAGAAGCATGAAAGCCAACCAAAAGAAATCCCAATAGACAAATCTGGAAAAATTTGCACAACAAAATAAAGCAGTGTTGGCTTATAGCCGAACTACAAGTAACTACCTAGGAATCCATACTGATATAAATAAATAAATAAATGAGTGAATGAATAGGGGTAAGCAGACAAATATCTCACATGGAAAAATGCTAATTAATTCATGTATTCAAGGAGAAAAACTATAACTCCTCTTTTTAGGTGTGGCCTGTACATAGCCTATTCTTCCCCCTAAGTACAATAGAGAAAGGAAGAAAGCATCACGTATGCGTGACAGGTGATGTGTCAACTTTGCTGGGCTGGAATCCTTAGTAACCCGGCAGTAAGGCCTCCTCCATAATGTGTCCTAACATAATGTAAGCAACTCCAGGGGAGGGTCGATACAAACAGCCCCATGAGATCTCCTGGGGGTGTTGTTGTTGTTGTCAAGGGGCATCAAGTTGGTTCTGACCCACAATGACCCTTTTCACAGCAGAATGAAACACTGCCTAAAGTCAGGCAGGCACTTAGGAATGTGTGAGGATTCAAATTGTCTCCCAGTTAAGTCCATGCTCAATAGCTCAACTCTTATAGAGGGCAAAATATGCCCCACATTTAAATACTTCGGATGAAGCAGAATACTGAAGGCTTTCCTATGGAAAAGGAGCCTTCAAGGATATAAACAATATATTGTTGGTACTGTGATTCTGAACAATGCAGGCCATCTATAAGGGAGGACAACTCTTTAGCCTCTGCAGCATTCTTCTCTCTCTCCAGTTCCAGTGCCTGGAGACAAGCAGTGCACTGTGACTCTCAATGGTGAGAACGAGATGGGTCTTCTGCCTTTGGGTGACACTGCTGTTTTCACAATGTTTTTCTTGCTCTGGGACGCATGTTGATTTCTGCCCTAGAGGTTGAGGGCAGAGACTTTCAGTTCTCTTGACAACGTCCCAGGAGATGGGGAGTGGGCTGGATTCTGGCCAGGTCCATTTATTCTGGAAGAAATTAGAAACCAGCAAGGTACTGCTCTGCTTATTCAGGAGTAAGAAATAAACTAGCATGTGACAAGGCAAGGAGGTTTATCTCAATCGAGACAAACTTTTATTTTTATAGGTATTTGAAGGTAATAAAATAAATGCCAGGAAAAGCAGAAATTACTGGGAGTAAAACAAGGTGTGTGTGTGTGTGTGTGTGTGTGTGTGTGTGTCAGAGAGAGAAAGCAAAAGCAATTAGGCAATTTTTCACTCAGCAAAGGTGGATTTTACCAAGCTTTATCTCTGCTTTATATTTTTAAAATTAGAATATGCATATATGTAGAATATATGAATATGAATATATAGATAGAATATCAATATACATATATGTAGAATATGAATATTCTAATATGTAGAAAAGTATATGGTTTTAACTATAGAATAAACATGCTTGAATCCTTCCCCCTCCTTCGATTGGGACAAACAACATCAATGCATGGTGGGAGTAGGTCCAGCAGGGAAATTCTGCTGAACTAGTGAAGTTGCCCACAAGAGAAAGAGTCCCCTTTAACCATTTTCCTAGCCCACAGTATATGATGCTCCAGAGTAGGTAGGGGCTGGTTGGTGCCATCTTCTTTGTCTTATCATGCTTCTACCATGTTCCAGGAGTGTGAAAATAGCAGGGGCCAATGGAAAAAGACATCTGGAGAGAACAGATTGCTGAAGGACATTGTCATAAGCTGGGTTTTCTAGAATAGAAAAACCACTCAACACCCTCCCCTCCCACCCTCTACACACACACACACACACACAAATGGCTCATAAAGTTGTAGAAGCAGGCAAGTCCAGTCCGAGTCTCAGCTGACTCTAAGCCCCTAGGTCAGATGTTAATTACACTGGAAGACTCTCCTGACTCACATAGCTTGGGACTGAAGAACCAAAGATCAGCGGGAACCCTGCAGGTTGGTGTCTGCAGAGGCAGAAGAATCCGAGGTCAGCAGGGCAGGCATGTGACTGGAGGGTGAATTAATTCAAGGTCAGCAGATCAGATGGCAGGCCACTGATGGCTCTCTGGATTGGCCAGCAGTAGAGCAGGCCATTGGCTCAAGTTCAAAAGAACTGCAGATTGACGAGCCAGTTCCAGCTCCTGCAAAAAGCAAGCTTTTCCAAAGTGTCTGCTAAATACAAAGTAGGCCACATCCCCGAGGAAATTTCCTTTCAGGTTGCTTCAGAGCTGTGATCTGAGTAAGGAGGGTGGCTCCTCATTATAACCTTCTTACAACGGATTGGCTCCTCGCAGCAGATCCCAGGATGGACTTAATTACACTGTGTTAAATCACTTATGGAGGATGGCTATGTCATAACTCAGTGTCAGAACTGTTAGCTCTCTCTCATGGGAGAGAAATCTACCTCGGTCCTAGGATTCGCGGGAGACAGAATTCCTGCCGAAGAATGGTTTGTGATCCAAGTGAGGTTATGGTAGACAGAAACGTCACAAATGCGTGGGACCGCAGCCCTGAGCCAGAGAGCAAAACTTATGGCTTTTCAGGGACACGCCCCCTGACCTTCGGGGCTCCGCTCCTCACGTTGGGAGGCTTGGTCAATCCCATTGACGGAATCAAATTCACCTGGCCTAGTTGGGCCAATTCAGGCGTGCCACCCCTACGTGGCTGGAAGCTGGAATATATCAAAGCCCCTGAAAATCCTGGCCCTGCTAAATGGACCCAAAACCTAACTTGTACAAATTCACCTCCCTCTCTCACTGAAGGCTTTCAGGCCCAATATGGGTGCAGGGCAACTATTTACTACTTAGTGAAGTTGTGAGCTTTGATTTGCACAACAGTTGGTGAGCTCTAATTGCTAAACTAGAAGCATGTTTGTGATTTAAAGTGAAGACTTTTCTATGATTTAAGAGTATGCAGAGAAGCCATAGGACACACGAGTGGGGGAGGCATTCTCCATTGAATAAATGTTTAAAGAGCAGCGTAAAACAAAGTCAAGTTGGGTTTTGATTGCCTAGAGTCATACTTTAACATACCACATGAAAAGCATTTACCAGAGCTAAAAACCATTGACAGGCAAACTATAATTTTAGTTGTCACTAAGAAGGAACAAAACAAAACAAAACCTGCTACCAATCATGAGACAGTGAATTGTTTGATAGGTTTTCTAGTTGTAGTTATTGTAAATCCTACCAAATGACTGGGTGGGGCTATGCAAATGTGGCGATTGTGGCCCATCAAAGGGTTGGGTGGCTAGCTAATAATAAGGTGTGTGGTACATTTGTCAGAATTAGGCTATGCAAATACAGTGTATGAAATCCTAATGAGGATATGGGTCAATGTGCCATGCCACTTGGCTTAAAAGGAGACATGGGAGCTGGCAGAGAGGGGATTGTAGAGTAGTAACATGGAAGACAGAAAGAGAGAGAGAGAGAGAGATAGAGAGATTTTCTCTAGACTCAGGAACCAGGGGTCCATGGTAGGCCTGTAGGAGACCAGCCATACACAGGTGTGTTGGGGAATGCTGACTCTTCTGAGGTAGGAATTCTCACGAGACTGTTCTGATAAAAAAAAAAAAAGTAACCCCTGTCTTTTCCTGATCCTGAGTAGCAACTTATAACTTCTCTAAAAACCTCCATTGTCTTGAGTATTGTTTGTGAGTTGTGTGTGGTCACTGCAGTGGATTACTGAACCCAACAGGAGAATGGAGAGTGCTAG
>PVJH01011743.1:0-67217 GCA_004026705.1 Nesogale talazaci | reverse complement strand
ATAAAATGAATTAAAAAAAATAAATAAAGGAGGGGGAGTACAGAGTGGGGACCCAAAGCCCATCAGTAGGTGAAGAGGCACCCCCTCACAGAGGGCTTGGAGGGAGGAGAGGAGCCAATCAGGGTACAGTGTGGCAACAATGAGGTATGCAACTTTCCTCTTGTTCTCAAATGCTTCCTCCCACCCGCTATCATGATCCCAGTTCTACCTTGCAAATCTGGCTAGACCAGGGGATGCACACTGGCGTCAGAAACTTGGGGAATTCAGGACAGATGATCCCTTCAGAACCAGTGGTGGGTGTGGTGCTACTGGGAGAGCGGAGGGGGGATGGAGTGGAAGGGGGTAACCAATCGCAGGGATCTACATATGATGTCTCTGGAGTATGGACAGTGGGGAATTGGGTGAAGAGACACATCAGACTGAGTATGATATGAAAAAGTAATAACAATGTATAAATTATTAAGGGTTCATGAGGGAGAGGAGGGGAGGGGTGGGGGAAATATGGGGAGCTGGGATTGGGGGCCTAATTGGAGGGAGGATTTTTGGGGCTGAAGAAGGCAACAAGTGTGCAAATGTGGTATGCATACAATTGATATATATGTTGATCATGATGGGAGTTGTATGAGCCTACAATAAAATGATTTTTAAAAAAGGAAGGGGAAAAGGAAGCTTATACGAAGGGGCTCAAGTAGAAGATATTTGGAAATGAAGATGGCAACAGGTGTACAAATATATTTGATACAAATGATGTACTGAATGTTATAATAGTTGTAAGGGCCCCCAATAAAAATTATTGAATAAAAAAGATATGAAATCTATAGCAATATAAAATATATATTGCCCTCCTATGTACTAGGTGACTAATTGGAATCTGAAATTAGAAAACATCATGACTTACACTAGATAAAAAAATATATATCTAATAAAATATGTACAAGAGCTATATTAGTATAATTTTATATAATTATAAAAGTTCTGAAAGAAGATAAAAGTAAACGCTGATAGCCTTAGAGATTGATGTTTCAAATGAACTGAAAAAATAAAAATCAAAATCACCATTATATAATACTGGGAAATAAAAATGAATTGTAAGATAATTGTACACACCTATCAAAATTGTTAAAATGCAAAAAAAAATTAGGGTTGTGGAAATCTCCTGAGGCAATTCTATCCTGTCCTGTGGGTTGGCATTGACTTGATGGCAGTGGGGTTTTCTTTTTTTGAGGGAGTGGGAGTATCTTTATGAGAGGAGACCTCTATGGATCCCCCACCCCCACCCCCATGATGTTTCTGGGTGGGCTCAAACTGTCAAGCTTGGGTTAGAAGTAGAGCACATAACCATTGCACCTTCTAGGTCTCCTTACTGAGTACACTGATGATATATACCTGTTGCCACAGCATCTTGGCAGTAAACATTTGACATTTGTCTGATCCCTGAGTAATACACTGATATGCTGTTTCTGTTGGGTGTTATCATCATAACTTACAGTGATGCTATGTTTAGCAGAATGAAAACCCTGTACTATCATCACAATTATTATGTTTGAGTCCACTGTTGTAGCTGCTGTTAATCATCTCACTGAGTGCCTTTCTCTCTTTTTACATTATCAGGAAGATATCCTTTTCTCTTTTTTGGGGGGATCATTGCCCACTGGCGGTGGGCGTAGGAGGCCCAGCCTTTGCTCCTGTGGAGCCTCTGCTGGAATTGAACCTTCATCCCTGTGGGCCGCAGTCCTGTGCACAACCACTATGCCACCGGGTCTCAGCCCATAGATATCCTTTTCAAGGGGCTGGTTCTTCCTGAAGAGATGTTTAAAATATGTAACACAATGTCTCCCCATTCTTGTCTCCAAGAAGCATTTTCATTTTACTTCTTCAAGGAAAGGTTATCTTGTTCTTCTGTCAGTCTATGATCTATTCAATAGTCTTTGTAAACTCCATACTTCAAGTACATCTATACTTTTTTTGCCTCCTATATGCATCATCTCTCACATGCATATAAGCAGCTGAAAATACAAGGGCAAAAGAGAATATGATGAGCATATAATAAGCTTGGGAAGATGTTCTCACAAATTCTGGGGAAGTTTCCCTCGCAGGGATACCCTACACATCCTGGCAATGAGAAAATCAACTTAAAAATACAGTAGATCCAACTTCCTTAAAGTGAGAGAGCAACAACACCTACAGACAGACTGCCCTTTACCAAGGATTAGTGGCAAGAACCACTTCTCCCTGCCAAATTAATGTTTCCCCAGTCTGAAGCAACCCAGTCAGCCAAACCTGTCACTTTGATCACTGCTCAGGCCTCTGCCTGGACAATATCCTGACTGCGCAGCATGGTACAGACATTCTCGGTACTCAACTATATGTTGTTGTCATTTATTTCACTTCCTTCCTTCCTCTTTTCTTGCTTTGTTCTCCTGCTCTCTCTCCACCATGTTTTACTTCCTCCCCAATGCAGTACACAGGTACACACCAATCACTCCACCAAAGGAGTGGGAAACCACATCCTCAGGAAAATTTAATTTTTTACTTAATTTTCTTTAGTTTTTGCAATTTTGATCAATGATACTTTTATTTTTTTCTAATTCTCTCAAACTTTCTCTTTCAGTGCAACCCCACCTTCCTGAGAAGACACTAGGCAATGGGTAGGTTTTAGATTCATGCCCCCTCCTCTGAACAGAGGCTTGATTTGTCTTTTCCCCTGAGTACACAGTCTTTACACATTAAAGACCCTCAAAATATCTCAACCAAATATTCACAGCATTGAAAACAAAAATGGATAGCTCAACTGGCTGCCCTGAAAAGCTGTCTTTGCACTGTTCCAGGGTTCCTCTGCTACTAGGCAGCTCTCTCGCTTAAGTTCTCACATTCAGCTTTCCCTGTCATATATCGTTTTGGGTCCCCAATGTGCCCCATGTGTCAGACTTGGTGGACACCAGCTCTGAGGTCACCTCTAAGGTCTTGAAGGAGAAGAGGAGGTTGTGGAGGAGACCGAGAATGGAAGAGATGTCTCCACTAATGAGGAAGATGGGGAACAGGAGGTGACAACGAGGTCAACAAAGAAGAAGAGGGGAAGAGGAGGAAGATGAGGAAGATGATGGTGAAAAAGATGAGGCTGAGGAGACTGAGACAGCTACAGGCAAATGATCAGAAGCAGAAGACTGATGAGGATGACTAGATAGCACAAAGAAAAGTTCAAGTTAAAACAATGAGACAAAGCCACAAAGGCCACCGTGACCTATTCACCCTCCACTTCCTATCTCAGAATCTAAAGGCGGTCACCTTGGACTCGAGAATTACATTCATCTGCCCATCTCAGGCTGCGCCACCACAGACACACACTCACTACCCCCCACCAAAACCACACTGTGAATCTCCAACTGTGGCGGCAGAAAGAACCCAAACTTCCCAGGCCCTGTTATTTTCTTTAAAGTACTTTAAAAAGGAAAATATGTTTTTTTAATTTAAATTTTATATTTTTGCACATAATGTTAGGAGTCAGTCATTTTTAATGATCTTGGATGCCCAAACTAGTCTTTGGAGCATTTTCTGTCCTACTTCTGAATTTACTTGTGGTTCACCATGTTCATTATAATCTCAAAGGAGAAAAAACTTGTAAAAACAGCAAAATAATAACAAGATAAAATCCTATGCTGAGTTTTTCAGTCACCCATTGTGTATGTACTTAACTGTACTATGAGTAGTTGGTTTGTAATAGATTATCAAAAAGGGCAAGCAAAAAGGTTTCTTCTTCCTTTTTGGTCTATGAAATTCCTGTTATTTTATCTTATTGGCTTGTTTAATGTATGTGTGAAACAATGTTGTCCAACAATAAACTGGAATTTTATTTTACTCATTTCTAAAAAAAAAAAAAAGGAAGAAAGGAACAACTTAGCACACCTTTTTCTCAGAAAGAAAGACCATCAGGAAAGACACTGAAGGGTGAAACAACTCAATAAGCTTGACCTCCTCAACATTTACAGAGCATCCCACCCAACAACAGTGCAGTATTAATTCTTCTCCAGCTCACAGGGTACATACTCAAGAATAGATTGCACAATCGGCCACAAAACAAGCAGCAACAAATTAAAAAAACAATTGCATTCTACTCATTTTTTCAAATCACAATGCAATAAAACTGGAAATCAGCAATAGAAAAACCAGGAATATGAAAGCAAACACATGGTGACTGAACTAAATGCTCTTCAAAATGATTGGGTAATAGATAAGACAAAGAATGAAATTAAGATATTCCTTGAAACACTTGAGAACAATAACATAACCTTTGGAATGCAGCAAAAGCAGTCATCAGAGAATAATTTGAATCCTTTATAGCAATCAGTGCTCTCATGAAAATAAAAAGCATAAATCCAAAATTAGCACCTCAAAACAATACCTCCAGCAGCTAGTCTAAGATAATATAGAGACTGGTTCTTTTCTTACTAATCAAACAAGTTCAAGAGGGTATGATCTGCAAAGAGAAAACCTGTAGACAAGAGAAAGGATATATATAGTTGGGGCACAGGGGACCTTGTATATAGACACTCCAGAGTCCAGTACTTCATTGAAGGCAGGTTTAACTACACTTCCTGTCATGTAGCCAGCATCTAGTACCAAGATTACACAAAGGGACAGCTTACAATTCTTTGAGAGCATTCAAATGAGCACCAACACTTCAATTAAGTTGTTTACAGACAGGAGGGGAGGACAATGTTGGGAACATGCAGTAACATAAGTTTGCTGACTGCTGCTTTTTGCAGCTTTAGTCAGAAAACAGGAGACAAGTGTATATTTATCACAGGTGGAGAGACAGGCCACTCATTGCTTCATCAGCTCTCTTGACTGAGCCACCAGCATTCTCCCACATGACCCCAATTCTACCACATAAATCCAGTTAGACCAGGAGATGTACAGTGAAGTTGAAAACATGGGAAACTTAGGATAGATGATCCATCAAGACTAGTAATAGGAGTGGTAATACCAGGAGGGTGGAGGGATGGAGGAATAGAAAGGGAGAACCAACTTCAGGGATCTACACATAGCCTTCTCTCTGGGGCACAGACAAGAGGGAAGTGAGTGTTGGGACACATTGGACAGTGTACAGGATGAAAAATAATTTGTAATTACTAAGAGTTCAAGGGGAAGGGGGGGGAGGAAGGGTAATATAGGGAGGTGAAAATGGGGGCCTGGAGGGAGGGAGAATGTTTTGAGAGTGATGATGGCAATGGGTGTGTAAAAGTGGCCTGAATACAACTGATGTTGTTAGGGATTGAGATGGGAGTTGTAGGGGCCCCCCAATAAAATGGTTAATTAAAAAAAAAAACAGGTGGAGGTGAAAGGGGAGTTTTTTTTTTTAAAGGGTAGCTTGTATCAAGGGCTCAAGTGGAAAATATTGGAAATATGTGGAAATATGTGTGCAAATGTGCTTGATACAAATGATGTACTGAATGTTGTAGTAGTTGTAAGAGCCGCCAATAAAATTAAAAATATATATATAATAAAAAACCAAAAAAAAAAACCAACAACTGGGAATAGAGATACCATCTGACCCAGCAATATGTTTGCTGAACATATACTTTAAGGAAGTAAGAGACAAAACGTGAACAGATTTGTGTTCTTCTATGTTCATTGCAATGCAATCATAATAGCAAGAAACAGGAATCAGCCCAAGTGCCCATCACTAGAAGAATGGGTAAAGGAGCTCTAGGACATACACAATGGAATATTTTGCATCCTTAAAAGTCAGCAGTGGGGCCATCAATCACCTCATGAGAGGGATGGATCTGGAAACCATTATGGCGAGTGCAGTTAGCCAACCAAAAAAGTAGAAATATTGTATGGGTCTACTATTATAAGGATTAAAACTGAGAAAAAGGCAGGTTTCTGCTCTCAGGTCATATAATCTATTAATATATTTCCCAAGCATCTAGGTAGAGAACCTGCATAATGCTCATGAACCACACATAATTCCCTTTAAATACACATTCAAAAAATTTTAAATACACATTTTAAAAAATGCTTCAACTGAGGAGAAATCACCTCAGCTGAGGTGAGTTTCTCAGGAATGTGGGGGAGAGAGGACAATTCAGTTGCTGACTTACAACATCATGCTAAAATCATCCCAAATCAAGAGACTGTCCTACAAGAGTGATTAGTAAACCTCCCTGGAAATTCATTCAAGATGGGGGGATAGTTGCATATATGACTCAGAGAAGGTGATTACATTTCTCCTTGTAAATGTAAGCCAGGTGGAGCAACCTCCCATCAGGGGAAAAAACAAAAAACTTGGCAATACTTATCTAGAGCCCAAAGGGAGAATAGTCCCACTATTATGTTCCTAAATACAGTTTTGACCTAGTTTCTAGCCAGGCCTTGGTATCCCGGTCATGTGCAAAATGCTCCTGGAACTTTGAACCCTGTCCTTTTGAGAAACACAGCATCCTTCATAGACCACACTAGGAGAATTCAATGTGGAACCCCCCACAAAGTGAATTGGACTTTACTTCAAACTCACCTGTAGTAGATTTAAGGAAGAGACATACTCCTTTGGACACATGGCTGAAATGTCCTATTATGAGAAGAGACGATGACAGCTGTCCCAAGGTTATGGCCATTGGATTTGGATTGAGAACTCTTGCTGTGAGAGTGCCTAAGAATTGGTGGCATGGAACTACCATAGATTTATTGTTTTAATACTCTCCTTGCTTCCTTAGTCTGGAAGGTATGAAGACTCATGAGTGAATGAGTGCCCTATCGTTAGCCCCACTGTTTGTGTAAATAGTTCCAGTGATGTAGATTTTAATCTGTATAAGTGATATGCTGTACGTCACATTGGTACAAGTTCATGTACTGTGATCTGAATATTCAGCCTGTCCTTGTATAATTTCCTTTTCTGAAGAGTGTTCTAAATTCTTTGTTGTTCTTCTAGATCGCTGGCTAAATTAATGACACTTTTAATGGAAACACCTTTTGCCCCACAGGGATGATTTATATATAGTGTTCTCCATAAAATTATAATTATGTCTCTAAAGTGAATCAGAGGCTTATATAAACCACAGATAAAAGAATGAGCTTGGGGCTCAGAATGAATTCTAGGCCCACTCTTAAAACAATTGGTTCTTGTGACATGACTACTTGAAAATTGCCTGCATGAAGAGATCATTGAAGATATCGGTGGTTTAGCATGGTATGGTGAAAAAAACTAGATGGTGCCCAGCTAGCAAAAAGGAGAGCATTTGATGTCTTAAAGGTTTGTCTAAGAGAGCCATCTAAAAGAGGCCATGGAGAAGAAGCACACTAGCCTGGATTATCCAAGGATTGTAAAGAATAAAATCCAAAATTGAAGGAGGAAATGGGATCAGATGTTAAATTTCAAAGGTCTATGGATGACAGTGGAAGTCCAAAATTCATTTGTAGGGTCTCCCATGGGTTAAGCCATATAAAGTCTATTATGGCAGATATAGTTAGATTAAAAGGTAACATTTTATCATTTGATATCCCTTTGACCCACTTCAAAATGTGGCCATCTAACCCAGAAGTAAAAAAAACCACATGGTAGAAGGACACCAGCCTGTGTGACCAGGAGATGTCGAAGGTATCAGGGATCAAAGAACTAAAAATTATGTCATTATTAATAAGTGGAGTACAGATTGGAGACTCAAAACCTCTCTGTAGGTGAAGCAACATCCCCTTACAGAAGTGGGAAGGAGACAAGCCTGTCAGGGTGCAGTATAACTATGATGAGATATGCAACTTCCTTCCAGTTCATAAAGGCTTCATCCTTCCCACTATCATGACCCT
Source organism: Nesogale talazaci (assembly GCA_004026705.1). Lineage (NCBI taxonomy): Eukaryota > Metazoa > Chordata > Mammalia > Afrosoricida > Tenrecidae > Nesogale > Nesogale talazaci. The sequence continues at coordinate 59,414 of PVJH01011743.1, read as the reverse complement.
AATTCTACCTTACAAATCTGGCTAGACCAGAGAATGTTCACTGATACAGAAAGGAACCAAAAACACGGGGAATCCAGGACAGACAATCCCTTCAAGACTAGTGGTGAGAGTAGCAATACTGGGAGGGTGGTGAGAAGGTGAAATAGAAAAGGGAAATTGATTATAAGGATCGATACATAATCTCCCTGGAGCACAGACAACAGGGAAGTAGGTGAAGGGAGACATTGGACAGTGTACAATATGATAGAATATTAATAATTTATAAATTATCAAGGGTTCATGAGGAAGGGGGGATCAGAGAGGAAGTTGGAAATGAGGAGCTACTATCAAGGGCTTAAGTAGAAAGAAATGTTTTGAGAATGATGATGGCAGCAAATGTATAAATGTGCTTTTCATATAAGAGATGAATGTTTAGATTGTGATGAGTTGTATGAGCCCCCAATATAATGATTTAAAAATTTAAAGATGATACATCAAAAAATATCAGTACCCTTGAGAAGTACTTAAACCTAGATGGAGACGGAAGATATACTGAGGAATTATAGCTTTATAATTTGTTATTTTTGTGTTTAATAAAGTCTTCAATGATTTTGTACATATATATATAATTTCTGCTTTGTTTCTGATTAATTTTTTCCCCTTTTTGTCTTGTCATTTTTGTTGCTTTGTTTTGTTTTCGGGCTTCTTGATTGTGTTTTGTATGATTTTATATATATGAAATCCACGTTAGGTACATCTATAGAAACAGTCACTGGATTAATAATTACTAAGGGCTCAAGTTAATATGGACCTGATGGAAGCAATTTCTTTTGTTTTGTTTTTGGAGAGGCATTGCAGGTTAGGTTGGGAGAAAATGGTTGGTTACAACAATAAGTATGAGAAAATGCATATGAAATTGATTGTGGGTGATGATTGTACAACTCTTCCCAATATGTATGAAGGATTATGTTGTATGCAGTGTGAGGTATATGTCCATAAAACAATTTGAGAAAAAGAAAACAATGGCATGTGTTGGCTGTGCTTCAGTTCTCAAAGTGGCATCTGTGTACTAACAAAGTCTTGTGGAGCAGATTTGCAAATAGGTGATTTGATTTCTTGGGTTCTTCCATGAGTGTTGATTGTAGAACCAAGTAAAATGTTCTTTCTAACTTTAATCTTTTCTCCATTAATATGTTAGTTTTGTCTGTTGGTCTAGTTGGGAGTATGTTTGTTTTTTCTAGATTCCTGTGTAATTCATACTGAAAGCTATAGTCTTTGATCTTCAGCAATAAGTGCTTGTAGTCCTCTACCATTTAAGCAAGTAATGCTGTGCTATTTGCATAATTCAGATTGCCACGTCTTCCTTAATTTTGATGTGTGTTTTTCTTCTTATAGCCTAGCATTTTGGATTATTTTCTCAGCATCCAGATTGATTATGTATGCATAATGAAAGGGTGCAGAACTGATGGACGCACAATGCCTCGCATTCTAAGCTGCACAGCTTTTTCCTGTTCACTTCTAGGAATTATATCTTGGTCTATGTCTAAGTTCTATGAGCACAATGAAGTGTTCTTTCCCAATGTTTTCCATAATTTGATATGATAAACATGATGCAATGCCTTTCACAGCCAGTAAAACAAAGGTGTTCACCTGTCTTTTTGCTATATATTTTCAGCCAATATCCATCTGACCTCAGCAAGAGGTCACTCAAATCATTTTTTCAGTGATTTTCAGAGAAAATTTACTTGAGCATGATAGCAATGTGTTGTTATACATTTTTTCCATTGATTGGATTACTTTTTAAAATTGACATAAGTATAGATCTCTTTCAGTCAATTGTTCAGGTAGTTTTCTTCCACAGATCAGTGAACACATCTAACATTGCCTCAAATTGTTGGTATTCAGTTGGTTTTCTGCCAATTCCTGGAATCTTGCTTTCTTGAATGCCTTCTAGTGCAGCTTAGATTTTTTTTCTGAAACACTATAAATTCTTGATCTTCTGCTACTTCTTTCTTAAAATGATTGAACATTCACTAATTATTTTAGTTACAACAATGCTAATAACTCTTTGCATTTTCTTTTGATGTTTCTTTCTGCATCATTCAATATTTTATCATTTTAACAAAACCAAACTCACTGCTATAGCTCAGATTGATAGCTATTCTCATCACTGTAAATCTTTAAAGGAACAGAAAGCCTTATCTATCTATCTTATCTATCTCAGAAGTGGTTGGTCATTTGTGCTGACTCATGGCTAAAAGCCAATGTGTAATCCGCTACATTGCCAGAATTCTTCACTATTGCAACTAAAGGTTTGTTTCTCTTGCTAGTTTTTCTTCAGTCTTTCAGCTTGAGCAATTCTACGTGCATTTTTCCTTTTAATTTCCTAACTCCTGTCCCTTGCATATTCATGATAATACTTTGTTTCCTTAAAGTACCTCATCGGTTATGCTTTGGCTGCTAACTTCAAGGTCAGTAGTTCGATGGAAAAAAAAAAACAGGGCTCTTTTTACTCTTGTAAAAAGTTAGTCTTAGAAAGACACAGGGACAATTCTACTCTGTCCTTTATAGGCTTTATGAGGCAGCATTGACTTGATGGCAGTGGAGGGTTTTTTGGGTTTGTTTTATTTTTAGTCTTCTCAAGTCACCCTTTGAGGTTCTCTGTCCAGCTCTTTTACTTCACTTTTTTCTTTTGGTTTTGCTAATTTACATTCAAGAAAAAATTTAGAATCTCTGCTGACATCCATTTTGATATTTTTTTTCTTTCTTGTCTGCTTCATGGTCTTTTGGTTTCTTCATGTGTCATATTCTACACACTTCTGGGCTTTGGTTACTAGTCTTTGATGTGTCAACTATTCTTGAGATGCTTTATAAATTTAGGGCTCACTTTGGCTCTAATACACTAATTTTCATTTTCTTCAGCTTGCGTATGAGGAATTGGTGGTCTCTTCCACACTATCTCCTCTATGACATTGAGCTTCTTTATTTTCATAGATGTAGTTGATTTGACTCTTATGTGCTTCATTGGATGAGGTCCAGTCACGATTTATGTTCTTGAAAAGTGGTATTTACAATGAATAAGTTATTGGTTTCCAATATTCTGGCATATGACTTTCAGCATCACTAAAATCACATTTTCTAATTACTTTTTCATTCCCAGTCTTCAAATGAAGTATTTGTCAGTAATTATGATTGCTTCTCAGTTGCATGTTTGATCAAGTTCAGAGTGTAGGACTTGGTAGAAATATTTAATTTCTTCATCTTTTCCATTAGTAGTTGGTATGGAAATTGGAAAAATGCCTTATTAACTAGCCTCCTTTGAATGCATATGGAAAAATGGCCAATCACTGAAAGTTGTCTTTTTGGTAAATCTTGAAATGTTCATTTTGATAATGAATGTGACTCTATTCCCAACATATTAGACTGTGTTTTTCTGACTCAAACACCAAGACCAGTCCATTTCACTTCATTAATACTGAGCATATCAATCATTATGTGTTTAATTTTATCTTGGGTAACTCAATTTTTAGATTAATTTTCCTATATTACACATTCTAATTATTAATGGATGTATACAATTGCTTCTTGAGTCATGCTACAACAGCAAATGAAGGCTCTGAAGGCTTTACTCAATCTTCGTCTTTACTATTGTCTCTAATTTGAAAAGACACTCTTTAGTCATATTTTGAATGCCTTTCCATCTTAGGAGCTCATCATTCAAACGATATGAAACAGTGTTCTGTCAGTATTCATAAGGTTTTTAATAACTAATTTTTATTTTTAGACGTGGTCCATCTGTATAAATCTTGAAGTTCCAGTGAAACCTGTATACCCAGGTGTCTCTGCTAGTTGTTGAAATTCTGGTGACACTGTTTCTAAAATCACACCACATACAAGCTCCCACAATATGCTGAATTCAGGGACAAATGATGAGGCTGAGCTGTGGCCCAAATAATGTTTGGATATTTACAGAAAAGAGATATTATCATTCCTTACAAATGTTTACATAAATATGAATCAATTTTCCTCAATATTCAAACAAATACTGTCTCAATTACTCAACAAATCATATTCAAAAAAGAAAATAAATTGCATTTCTGAACCCATGTTTATGGTCTCTGTTAGATACGTTAGAATTAACTCTGACAGTAGGTTTATTGTTTTTGTTTTGTTTCTTTGAGATTTAGTTTTTTCAGTCTTCTAGTAAAGCACTTGACAAAGGACATTTCACATTAGTATGCTAGATGTGGACTTAATTTATGTAGTGCTCCGAGAGCCTTGTTGTTCTTATTGGGTGTCATCTGGTCCTTTTGGACCTATAGTGACCCCATGAGTGTGACTGTCCCATAGAATCTCATTGACTACCATCTTTATGGGAGCAGATATTTCTCTTGCAGGGTCACTGGGTGGGTTCAAAATGCTGTCATTTTGATTAGCAACTGAGTGCTTAAACATTGCCCATCCAGGGCACCTTTTTGGGATCTTGGATATTTATGAAATGTTTTTCATTTCATGAGTGAAACTTCACTCTATTAATGGCTCCATAATGTTTGTTAATGGCATTATCTCTAATCACGGTTCTCTAATAATGGATAGGTCAAGTGAGACCTGAGAGGCATATGGGGATCTAGTGGACAAGTGGAGATTAGATAGCCTCAATCTAAGTGCCTAGTCCGTTTTTTTTTCTGTTCTTTGTATCTCTAGAGGCACCACAGGTCTAATGACAATTTGGAAGAGGTGATAGGATAAGAAAGACTGTAAGAGACAACTTAAGGGTCTCTGTCCTGCCATCTTCTAGTGGACAGTCTCCCAGTGAATAGCCAATGGAGAGGCCAACCAAGAAGGTAGCAGGCCAGCATTGAGCTAAGCACTGGTTTGTGCAGCACTGGGCTTAATTCCCTAATATAAGAAAGATAAAACATCTAGTGATTACTCAGAGGTGGCATTGTTTATAATAATAAGTGAAGAAGTGTGATGTTACAATAAAAGTACATTTGGCTAAGTGATTGAAATAGACAAAAGGTATACACCAATTCCAGAATAAATGTCACTGAACCAATTGCGTTCAAATTTTACATTAAGAGAATAGTCTTAAAGGAAGCCAAACTGTAGAGTTGTGTCTATAGGATACTGATAATATAGAAATTTGACCTCTGACCACTTCTATTCAATGGATTTGGACAAAATGGGCTCTGGCCAGCATGCTTCTTGTTCTTAGAGGGAGTTATAATCACTTTTTGCATATATGCAGCACCTCTCTTAGTTATTGCTAGAAAGGCTATTCTTAGTTATTGCTTCTTTATCTTCACTTCTACCTGGCCATGTGGGTGTCACCGTCCTTGTTTAATGAGGAAATGGAGACAAAAAGTTTGAGTAGTTGAAGTAAAGGGTCCATGAAGGGGAGTTAGGTCTTTAATCCAGAAGTTTTGGCTTGCAGTTTCATGGATGGAACTTGGCACAATGACATGCTCAGTTTTTCTGGGAAGTGAAGGATCCTATTATATTTGATCTGCTTGAAATGAGAAAGAGTTATACCTGAAGCTCACTGAATCATCCATTCCATGTATAATATGTCAATTCTCATGGTTAACACAGGGGATGCAACGATGGGCCAGGTAGACATGATCTCTGAGTCCATGGACCAGGGTGACCTTCATAATTCAGAATAGCTGGTGTTGGAGGATGTGGAAAAACTAGAAACCCACCCATTGCTGGAATTATACCGTCCAGTTACTTTGGTAAAAATTGTAGTAGTTTGTCCAAAAGTTCAATTTGAAAGTAGAATTTACACACTGTTGCTTTGAGATGCCATCAGATCAATGTCAATCCATAGTGACCTCATGTCATAGAATTTGTCTTTAAGAAAAAAAAAAGGTCAGCCACTAGGTGGGTGTGAATTGCCAATCTTTGTCAAAAGAAAGGAGGTTACTACTTTGGATTTACTTTTGCCAGTTCTTTTTAACTGAGCCCCACTTATTTATTCCATCTTCATTCATCTACTTTTTGGAACTGGCTGTCAAACGTATTTTTCATCAAAGGAACACTTGACTGGTTTCTGGTACATGATTCTGCCATCGACTGGTGTGGGTTCTTCATCTGCTTTGGCTGTCTTAACCTCTGTTCTAATTTACATGACTTTGTCAGCTGACAGATCTCCTTTTTTCTTTTTTTTTTTTAGGTATCACTGCCCTCTAGTGGTGGGAGTAGGAGACCCAGCCTTTGCTCCTGGGAGCTGGAATTGAACCTCCAACCCAGTGGTCCGCAGTCCCGCGCACAACCACTACATCACCGAGCTCCTTTTTTCAAAACCACTATTTGTGGCTGTTCATCTTCTTTGTCGCTATGGCTGCCATCTTCTTCTGGGAGCTGTGGAAGGATTCTCTTGGTATCTACAGTGGACCCACCCCTTCCCTGTAGCTGACCCTCTCCTTGAAGTGGCCCAGGAATTGTCAGGCTGGCCACACCTAAGATACCTGATTCCACTTGCTCATGGAGGCTCCGGATGGATTGCCAATCTTTCAGTCAGTAGCCAACTATCTCACCATTACATTAGAACTCCTTTCTCTCACAATTTTACTCCACATTTAGACGCCAAATAATTGAAAGCAGGAATGGAAACAAACATGTGCGCCGGTGTTCATTGCAACACTATTCACAATAGACAGAAGATGGAAGCACATGGCCAACTAAAGATGGCTGGATAAATGAATGACAATAAAGCCATAAAGGCCAATGAGGACCCGCTACATGCTACAGTATAGATGAATTTAAAAATATTTTGCTGAATGAAATGTCAGAGACAAACAATAATTTAGCTTATAAGGACTAGCCAGAATAGTCAAGAAACCAAAAGTCCCTTGGTACAAATGGTCTGAACCCACTCTGAAGCAGCAATGGAGAAAATAAAGATTACAGTCAGGAAAATCATACAGAGTACTTCTATACTGTTAGCACATGGGTTGCCCTGAGTTGGAACAGGCTCCGTGACCGTCACCAGCAATAAACAAAGCCAAGAGCCCAATTCACCCGGGGTTACTTTGGGCAGATGGAAGAAAAAGCAGGAGAATTGAGTGCTTAGGGACCCTGAGCTCAATGAAGACTTTGGGAATATGCTAACACAATTTTGAACAAATTGCTAAACATAACTGAGGTTGATGAATTCTGTAGGTGAGAAATGTTTGAATGGCCGATGTTTGATTTCACAGAAATCCACCACGACAAAGAAATATCTCAGCCAGAAGAGCAGAATGAGCTGGAATTGGCATTGTGACTCTCCTTCCTTGAAAAGTGAGAAGAATGGAGAACTTTGATTTGAAGCGGTTGAAGTGGCTGTGCCAGCAGTTTGGAGCTAGCAAAAAGCAGCATGGCAAGGGACACTTCCCACAAGTGCTACTTCCTACACTTGTGCTTTAGGTGTGCTTGCTATATGAGGTCAGCAGAGTCTCTCCAGAGCTTTGGACCACAAAAAACTGAGGGTGCCTGTGGTGGTAAATCACTTTACCTTTGCTGCTGAGCTTTGACAAGTGATGCATAGCAATCGCACAGTCTTCGTGAAATGGTTAAATTTCAAAATTTCAGGGTGAAATCAGAAAGTCTTTTTTATGTTGCTTCTTCTCAACTATCACCAGATTCACCATTTTATTTACCAGAAAGTGGTATCTTTTTTCTTATTGACACTTTTCTAACTTGTTCAGAAAAAGTGTTTAAGTATATGAGAGAGAGAGAGAGAGAGAGAGAGAGAGAGAGAGAGAGAGAGAGAGAGATGTCAGGGTAGAGCCAGGAATTTGGATTGTTAAGTAAACTCCATGTGTTGGTTATGCTGCTGCTGCTGGGTAGAACACTACTTTTTTTTTTTTTTTTTTTTTGGCATCACTGCTCTCCGGTGGTGGGAGTAGGAAGCCCAGCCCCACTGCTGGAATTGAACCTCCGTCCCAGTGGGCCGCAGTCCCGCACACAACCACTTCGCCACCAGGGCTCAGCCAGAACACTACCTTTGAGAATTATCACAGACCTAAATGGCACAAGATTTGGTGGATTACTTGTTTAATAATGACACCAATCCACAGCAATAGCAGTCAGAATTGGAAATCAAACTGCTCTGGCAAGAAAGATGACAGGTTTTCTTTTCTTGAAGATGTTGGAACCAGGGCTTGGAAGTAAGCAAGACTGAGTGGCCATGAATTAAAATGCTGGAGAGGATGTCAGGGAAGTAAAACATACCTTCTCTCTCAGCAAACCAGAGATATGAGTCATTTAATTCTAATATAAATAGGAAATGTTACTACATTGTGTTCTGTGGAATGATTGATTGCAAAGTTGTTGGTTTTTTTAAATCGATTCAATTATGTTCTCCAACAACCTGTCTTGAAGACCTAACCCTTGTACTTGTAAATACAAGAAGCATTTGCACATGAAACATACTGTATACATGCATTAAAGCACACACTCAAACTCTTTTTGCCACTGAGTCCTTTGTGACTCAAAGTGAGAAAACTTGTATGTGGTTTCTGAGGCTGTACATCTTAACGAGAGCACCTTTCTCCCAAGCAGCCACTTGCTGGTGGTTTTAGGCTGTTGCACAGGATCTGCAACTCATGCTCACCTGACAGTACCACCAGGGTTCCTTGTCTATACAGCACAGAACCATTTCATTCGAGAGTGCTCAGTGATTCTGTTGATTTATAAAGAATTGTCAAACTGTATTCTCTAAAATTGTAACCTCTTTGAGTAAACTAAAAGAATCAATGGAAGTGCTCACTCTTTTAATGCAACTGGATACAATCCTGGTTATGGATAAATATCCATGCTTCCAGCTTTCTTTTGTTCTATTTTTCAAAAGAAAACATTTTATTCTTATTTTCTATTGCTAATTAAGGAGAACTTTGTGGGCTCTGTGGATTCTCTAATTCTGTAAACATAATATGATGTTTCCATCTGCTGGAAATAAGATATGTATCCATCTGCTACACATAAGATATGTATTTCCCATTCAACAGTTCACTTTATAATGTGAGCAAATATTGTCTTTTAACCAGTTACAGAGATCAGCTTTAGTGTTTTTACTTTTAAACCTTTCATTTAAATGATTTTAAATTTATCTAAGAACTGCACAGAAAGTTCCTTTAGATCCATATGTGAATTTTAAAGCCAATAGTATCATTAATCTTAAAAATTCTCTTGTGCAGCCCATTTGTAGTCAATTCCTCCTTAGATCCCACAACCCCTGGAAATCACTGATCTGTCTATAGCTCTGCTTTCTCTAGATTCTTACAGAAAAATCACACAGTGTGAATGTAACCTCTTGGGCCTGGTCAAAGGCACTGAAGGTTCTCCCAGGTTGTTGCACACATATGTATTGGTGATTAATTCCTTTTTACTGCTAAGTAGTTGTATCTGGTAATTCATCCCTTAACCCATAGAAGGACATCTGGACTGTTTACAATTTGGGACTGTTATATGCATTGGGATAAAAGTTATTGTGTGAATTTTTCATTCACTGTTTCTGGACCATATGATAAGTGTGCATTTAGCTTTCTAAGAAATTGCCAAATGACTTTCCAATGTGGCTGCATGGTTTTTATCCTCCCCAGCAGCCAATGGGGTCCCATAAACTCTGTATCTTCTTTAGCACTTGGTGCTGTCAGTTTGCTTTATTTCAGTGGGTTCTGATTGGTGTTCCACAGTTATCTCCCTAAGGCTTTTAAATATGATTTTCCTAATGTCTATTTTGAGTCCCTGGATAGCACAAATGGTTAATGTACTTGGCTACTTGTGGCTACAAGGCTGTAAGCCTGAGTTCACTTGGAGAAACCTTAACAGAAGAGTCTGGCAACCAAACCATTGACAGCTCTCCTCTGACACACAGTGAGTCACTATGAGTTGGAATCAACTTGACAAAATCTCTCCTCCCTTTCTCTTCCCCTTCTTCGTTTTCCTCTTTCTAGTATCTAATGATGTTGAACAAGCCCTGGTAATACTACTGGGCCAGTATTAAGCTGCTAACTGCAAGGTCCATGATGTAACCCCCTCTCCCGCCCCCCAGCCACTCCATGGGAGAACGATGAGGATGTCTGCCCTATAAAAATTTACAGGGCCTTTACGAGACGGAATCAAATCATTGGCAATTGGTGTGGTTTATCTTTTATTTTTTAATAATGAGGAATATCTTTTCATGTGGTTATTTTTACTTATCTCCTTCAATGAATAAGTGGATTGCCTATGTTTTGCCCATTTTTTAAATATGGTCTTTGTGTAATTAGAGTTGAGTACAATTTTTTTGTTTGTTTTGGGGGGGGCACCACTGCCCTCTGGTAGTGGGAGTAGGAGGCCCAGCCTTTGCTCCTGTGGAGCCACTGCTAGAATTAAACCTCCATCCCAGTGGGCCGCAGTCCCGCGCACAACCACTATGCGACCGGAGCTCAGCCTGAGTGCAAATTTTTTATGTATTCAGGTACATGTTCTTTGTCAGATATGTGTGGAGAAACATTAGAAATTCACAAAGGCCAGACACTCATTATCCACTTTCTTGGCAGGCAGTTCGGCATTTCATGAGAGCCAGGCCTGATTGATCAAATGCACTCACTTCAGACTTTGAATTGGCACCTCCTTAGTGGTGCATGGGTTCTCTTATCATGGAGACTGGGTTGTGACCACTAGTACCATAAAGTCATAAAAGTGAGTGTTCAGATTGCAGAATTTTTAGAGCCAGCAGAAACAACATTGCCTTCCAAAGTTCAATGTCAAAGGCAGTGGTGATCTCATAGGATAGGTCCCTGTATGCAGGCATGACCCACTTCCCAGGGCTGGTTCTCCTACTTTCCAGTGATGATGTGTGTCAGGGCCGAACTGTGTTTCATGGAATTTTCATTTTTTTAATTTAATTTATTTTTTTGGCAGGGAGGCATCACTGTCCTCTGGTGGGAGTGGGAGGCCCAGCCTTGCTCCTGGAGAGCTGCTGCTGGATTTGAACCACGAAGCCAGTGGGCCGCAGTCCTGCACTCAACCACTATGCCATCAGGGCTCAGCGTGGAATTTTCATTTTTAATGGCTGTTTTTGTGGGAGATGATAGCCAGATTCTTTCTTCTGAGGTATCCTGAGTGAATTTGAATGGCTAACCCTCTGGTTAGTATCTGAGTATTTACTCCATACCATTTACCTTATCACCTTGTGAGCAGGGAAAGGAGAACTAAGTGGGACTAGGTAAGTAAGGATAGTTGGGAAAATTCACCCTTTGATGAGCAATTCTGCACACATCTCCATGGGAGATCTGGGACCCAAGTCAACTTGAAGCCTCTTACTCTTCACCTTCTCTTCTTCACACATCCCTTTAGGCAGTTTGTAATCTGGGGGTTGGAGGTTTTGCTCAGCTCCACCACTAGCCCACAGTTCCTCTTAGTGAGTCCACCATGAGATCAACAAAGGAATGATGTTTGTGCTTGCCTTGGGAATGAAAGAATCAAAGAATATGGGTTAAAAAGAAGCTAATTCATTGTTTTTCTTATCCTTAGATTACTACTCTGTGTTTTATAGGGAATGTTATTTTGTGTAAAGCCCCAGTCGATCTTTCTTTGCCTGTTTGCACCATATCACTCAAAGTCAGTAGGTATTTCATAAAACTTTTCAACAGTTCTTCCGCTCTCTAACAGAAAAATAAATAAACAGAATATGTGGCATTTCCAGCAAAAGCAGAAGGACAAGACATCCTATTTCATGCTTCAGCAATCTGACTAAGGAAATAAATATAGATTTTTACCCATCCAAATGCCTTTAGGTTATCAGGCAAGTTGACTAAAGCCTCGCTTTTAAAACCCTGCTAGAGAAATAAATGGATAAGGGAGTGTGCTTAGCCTTAAGTAGAAAGAGGTTTTGTCTAATATTGACTCTCCCAATCAGTTTGACATAAAATATATTTCTCACAAATGTGGCTCTCCAGCCCATCTTGTAGATCTCTCCAGCCTATCTTGAAATGAGAGCCGCATGGACTTGTTTCCTGGTAGCTGAGAATAAATTAAATCATTGCCCTTTCTGCTGTTTACCAATCCTTTGTGGATTCAACTTTCAAGCAGACATGTCATATATATATATATATATATATATATATATATACACACACACACACATATATGAGTTAATAAATTGATCTATTCCATTTACTGTACTGATATGGTTCTTGTCTTCCCTTCTACTCCTGTCCCCTTTCTAGATACATAACATGGGAAACAAACAAAATGAGAAGACAGTCATAAATTTTGATATTACTTTTACTTCATATGGGAGGTTAAAAAAGAACCGGTCATAAATCCTAAGCAGGACTGTTTTTAGAAAGTTCCAATGTAGTGATGTTCTTTTTCCAAATTTGAGTAGGCTATTACAAGAGTTCAGGTACACCTAACTGCTGCTGCTGGAAAAACGTCATCTTTCAGTAATGATCCCGCCCCCAACCAAAAACCAAAAATTTATGTTCCATTGATGTAAAGTGCAGCAAGTTGTGGAGAATGGAGGAAAGTATGTCCTTGCAATCACTTAGCTACACAGACTGATTCTCACATTCAGATTGGGATGCCAGATGAGAGGTGGTAGGAAATCTCAAGTTTTTTCTTAGGGGACAGGTTCTATTGGTTAAATCCTATTACATCGCCTGGTGAACTGGGAAATGCCTGGTGACTTTGGCCCAAGAGGAAAGTGCTAGCTAGTGAGTGCCTGTGTACTTGGAAGAATAGGAATTTTCATTTGAGTCACTTGAGAATTTGAGACTCAGAGAGATTAACTTAATAAATAATCAATTTACCATTTTCATTTTATGTGCTTTACCTTTTATGAATTTTTATTGACTTCATTTTTTTGTAGTCATCTGCTTTTTTGTAAAATACCAATAGTCACATGTTTAGCTCAGATGATTAAAAGTTATTTTTTTCTATAATACTACCTATTTCCACTAGACTGTCCTATTTTCTAGCTAAATTTTGATGACGCTTCCAATCAGCTCAAGTATTTTCCCCTCATGTTGAATATGAGGGTGTGTTTTCTCAGCAGTTATATGTGAGAACATCTGTTGTCTTGACAACCTAACTCTGTCAGTTCTTAGAAAATGGGAGTGTTTACTGAGTTCATACATGCATTCACTCCTTTTTTCTTGAATTCATAAAAATACAGCAGGTCAATGTTACCAATAAATTCCTGGGATGCTTTCTTCATTGGAATAGTTCTCTTGTTAGGAGAAAATGTTCATCAGATAAGGAATAGTTACTGATGCTAAGCCTAAACTCCTTACTTGAGTATTTGCAGAAAATGCAGCAACTTGTAATGTTTCAAAAATGATTTTGGCACTTTAAGAAGATTAGAGTGATTTTGGCAGTTACCCATAAATCTTTTGGGAATTTATGGTCAAAAAACTTGTTAGCTGGCTGAAAATATTCAGTAAGGAGAAGTTTACTCTCCCTTGAGGGAATAAACTTATTTTTAGATATACGGTATGTGTGCTGCCATCGAGTGATGCCAACTCCCTTGTGTGTTTTTGAGACTAAGTATTTATGAGTAGAAGTCCCTATTTTTCTCCAGCACAGTGGCTGATGGTTCTAAACTGCCAACCACATGAACCACAGCCCAACACATAACCAGGGCTTCCTTAGGATATATATATCAGGGTTAAAAGGGAGTGCAGTTTGCATCAGGATTAGGCATTGAACTGTTAACCATAAGGTCAGCAAATGGAAACACTTAGCCAGCTCTGAGGAGAGAACAGGTGGTTTTTGATCTCTGTAATGAATTAGGTTTTTGATCTCTGTAAAGAATTAGGGTCTCAGAAACTCACATGGCCAGTTTTGACCTGCCCTATAGAATTTCTATGAATCAGAATTGACTCAATGGTATTAAATTTGGTTTATTAAGCTTAGATGCTGAGCAGTAAGTTTACAGAATGCTTTGGTTTACAAACAAGATCCTTAAATTCATTTTTGAGTCTCCACATAGTGCATGCAGCCTTTATTGAATTTTCTCTTACTATTGACCTGGCAGTGTAAATAGCTTTGCCCTCAGGCAGAATTTGAAAATTAGTTGCTCACCATTTTCCTAGCCAGCCCTGGGAGGGCCAGTCTCGCCCTGGAAGACTTGCTTGGGTTTGCCCTTGTTACAATCTGGGACAGGGTCTGAAAGGCACCCTGACGGTGTCGTGGTTACAAGTTGGGCTGGGATCTGCAGCTAGAAATCACCAGCATTTCCACAGCGGAGAAAGACTGGGTTTTCCACTCCCGTGAACAGTTATAGTCTCAAAACCTCGCAGGGTGAGGCTGACTTGATGGCAGGGAAGAGGAGGGTCTGAAAAGTCATGAGTCAATACTGGAAGTTTAAAGCTAATGTTGAGGCAGGTGGTAAACAGGGCATGACGTCTGGAATTCCTTTGTTCTCTTTCTGATTGAACAATTTTAAATTAGTGATCTTTTTATAGGACAATTTCACATATTTCACAAATTTAATTGGCTCATTCCTATAACAAGACAAGCCATTCTTAGAAACATACCTTAGGAAATTATCGTAAGGAAATAATTGAAGACATGGATAAAAATGCATTTATGCAACTATATTTTTTGTAATGATAAATGAGGGATTCCCTGAATTAAGACATAAGCACAAGGATATAGAAAGTATCTATTAAAATGAGTATGTGTATTTATTTAGAGGGACATAGAAAGTATTTTGAAGACTTGCTAATAGAAAAGTACAGAGTAGAACATCCCCTCACAGAAGAGTCACAAGGAAGGCATGAGCCAGTCAAGTAGAGTATAGCACCGAGGAAACACACTGCCTTTCCTCTAACTCATTAGTGTTTTTGCCATCTCTGCCTGCCCTACCCACAACGATCATGACACCAGTTCTACCCCACAAATCTGGTTAGACTGAAGCATGTACACTGGTACAGATAAGAGCTCTTGACATGCATAATCCAGGACAGATAACAGATAACCAGAGGAGGGGGAATGTGGAGGGAGAAGGGAAAAAGGGGAAACCAATATGAGGGGAGACAGTGGAGGTGTAAACTATGAAAATAAAAAGAATTTTTTTTTTAAAGTAGGGTAAGTAAAAAAATATTCTTACTGGGGTTCTAGTCTATATATGCACAGATTAATGGCCCCACCAAAAACAAAACAAGAAAATGTGCTTACACTTCTTGCCATTTTCAGTGATGACTATCGACAAATTCTTTTGTTAACACATTTGTCTTGATCTCCTTATAAGACTCACTGCCCTATAGCTGATGACAATATATAATAACCCTATAAGCAAGGGTAAAATTGTCCTCTGACATCAAGACTGTTACTCTTTTCAGGAGTGCAAGTCCTGCACTCTTCCCTTGGAGTCGCTGCTTGGTTTCCAACTGCTGACTTTATGGTCAGCAGCCCAATACGAAGCCACTCTGGCACCAGGGCTCCTCTATTTTATTAGAGTGCCTTCCAAACAGGGCCAGTCAAACATTGATTGCTTTCGAGGGGATCTTCTGGGACAATTCAAGTCATAGAGCACAGCTCAGTAAGTAATCAAGATTAAAAACCCTTTTCATTGTGAATTCATACAGAAATTCCATAGTTCAATCATATCAGTCAGTAATGTACAATTGCTGCACAGTTTCAAAACAGTCTTTTCCTTCTTGAGCTCTGACACCACCTCTCTTTGAATCCCATCACCACCACCACTGTAACCCCCAGAAACCCCTATTATACTTGCGTGCTTAAAGGTTCATCCATCCTGGATTTTACATACCAAAAACCTGAAAAACATTTAATAAAAATCCAAGAGGAGTGACCCTCAATGACATAACACATCTGAGATGAACCCCAACGCAAACAAACAAAATGCAAAAGGTAATAACAATTATAAGGGCTTATTATGAAGAAGTTATAGGAAAATGAAAAACTACATTGGTGAGAAAAGGACCAGGAAATCTGTGCCAAGGAAACTGTGCTTCCATAAGTACAATGCACCTACTCATTTTGAGAGGGAACCAAGGTTTGTCTTTAGAGAATCTTGTTGCGAAATTTTGCACCATCCTCCTACAGCCCTAATCTTGCTCATTTAGACTTTGTGTTCTGTTTTGCTTCCCAAACACAAGGAACATTTCAAAAGGGACACAATTTGAGCCCTTTGAGAGTACCAAAATAGCATATCCTTTGTCTAGGTCTACACACATATGAGGAAAATGCTTCCATCACTAACTGTTCCCTAAATAATTTTACATTCTTGTGCTTACATGACATCAGATAGCATATGTGTGTTTGTGTGTGTGTGTGTGTGTATATATATATATATATATATATATATGACTGCATAAATATCTGTGGCAACATCTTACTGCCCTTGAGTCATTTCTGACTCACGGAGACCCTATAGGACAGGGTAGACTGTCCCTGTGGGCTTCTGAGGCTATAACTCTTTAAGGGAGTAGAAAGTCCCATTCCAAGTGGGAACTTTGAAGTTAGCAGCTCAACACATAACCATCAGGGCTCCTATGTCTCCATAGAGGCACAACTTCAGCAGTGACTTGTTGATTAATTAATGGATATTTCTAGATGGACATATTATGTTTGTTTTCATGCTAGATTTCTATTCTAACTAATACTCATTAAGAGGTGTGCTATCCAAATCACTGATGTTACAGTTAACAGTCCAAGGCTTTCCAGCACTGTCAACAAGGCCTCTTTACAAAGCAATCAGTTCAATGCATTTTATTTGTGACAGCATTTTTTCCATATTCTTCTCCACGTATGAAATTTAGGACTCTAAATCTGTAAAGAGTCCATGAGTATTTTCCATAGCTGAAAGTTCTGTTCACTTTCAGCATCACTTTGAAAACCATATCAATAAGCACAAATGAATTAACTACATTTGTCCAAATAGAGTAAAGATATTTAAAATAGCAATAATGGACCAATTAAAAATAACTCATCAATATTACCTGTAGGTTTCACATTTACTTTCATTATATTGACTAAGGATACTGAAAGCATATATTCTAATTTTCCTTGGGGGGCTTGTAATAATAAGGACTCTTCTAGCTCTTAATGTATGATTCAATGAATAACTCTGTATCTCCACTACAAGCTTTCAGATTCCTCTTCATATGTTTTACTCTGCCTTGGTGACATTTTATGGGTACTTTTAATTTCAAGCATAAAATATTTTATCTTTAAGGAGGCATACGCTATATATTTACTTTCACGTACCTCAGGGAGTGAAGTTAATGTGCTCTGAAGATTCAATTAGAAGTATCAAGGATGATGATTAAAGACTAGACTCATCTGACTCATTCATTTAGTCTTGTCATGTAAATTTTAGGAACTAAATATAGCTTGACACAAAGTTTTGTTTTATTCAAGTGTTAAATGCTACCAGTTGACAAAGACTGTTTCTTCAACTAGATTCCCTTTTGTGTGCAAATTCATGATTAACTTCTCACTATGAGAGAACTGATCAAGTCATTGGAAAGGATTGTTAAACTAGAATCCAGAAAGACGATGTTTCTTTGTATAACTAGAAGATTAGTTTCCATTTTCCTATGTTAAAAGGTGTGCTGTGTGTTAGTCATGGTCTCTAATCATAAGGATTGCAATTTACATCAACCAGCTTCTCCAAGGGAGATAGATGCAGCTGTCTGCTCCATCAATATTTAATCTCAGAGACTCACTTTAGTGTTACTATGAGTTGAAATAGATTTGATGGTATTGGGTTGTACTTTTATTTGTCTTCCCTCCCCCCACCTACTTTGAAGTGGAAATCACCAGTCAGCGATGTATGTATTGGATGGGTATTTTGAAACTTTCATAGTTAGCACCATGCACAATTTGCAAGGCACCCCATTGACTAACTTCCTGGTTTTTAACTACCTATCATTGAATGGTTGCTGCCTTTTTCCCACTGAGAATATTAATGACTTATAAAGAGGGCTACTTCTTTATGTCACCTGATCTTGCTTTCCAGTTTTAGCTGTGTCAATCAATCTTGATAATTTGTATACCAGCATGAAACTGGGGAGGAGAAAACAGATTGTGGACCAACTATGGGACTAAGCTAGCCATGTTTACAAAGAATCCAGTGTAATTTATTCTAAGAGGAGACCAATTTAAGGAAGTCTGAAATTCAAGGATGATAACTAATATTTACCCAGTGGAATAAGCCATGAAGAAGTGGCAGGTGCCCAGAAGGTAAAGAGTCTCTAGAAGAGGAAAATATGTGGTGGAGGGTCATCTGTTGAGAGATCTTTTTTTCAGGAGAGCTAAGGTCTCCCTGAGTCTTCCCTAGGGAGGATAGAAAGAGTGAAGAGGGAACCCAGAATGGAGACTATTCTGCAACCATATTCTGCTGTGTGACTATTCTGCTGTAATATTCACTATTAGAGCAACCAAAATTTACGACTCTGGGTCTGGTTGGAAATGCCATGAGGCAGATCAGGGGTTAAGCGTGAGATAACCAGATGCACCAATATGGTCAATTTCAGTGTCTGGCAGGGTGGAGGTGTGACTTCATCAGGTGGTTATTTTTGTAAGTCAAGAATAGGAACAGGACCATAAAAGGACATAGACAAACTGTCGAATATGTCTTTGAGTCTGGATTTGAAGACCTGTTGCAAAGCAACTATGGCAAATGCTGAATGGAAGGGTCCTTGTGCATGATGGAATCGGATGATCATTAGCCGTTTCATTGGCTACTTTGGAAAGTAGATCACCAGCCAGTTAGTTCTTCCTAGTTCTAGGCAGAGATTTTGACTACCACACTTTTGTTTTCCTTAACTGACAGGCATCAGAATCTTTCATAATCTCATGCTTCATAAGCCAATCAAGTAGATTTTACACTCATTAGGTTTTTATTACCCTGTAGTGTGTGGAGAGTGAGCTGTGAGGGTGTAGTGGTTAAAGTGCTCAATTGCTAATCAGAAGGTTAGTAGCTTGAACACACCAAGCCTCCACGAGAGAGAGGGAAATCAAACATAAAGATTTATAATTTTGGAGAATAAATCACTGGGCCAGGACACGTATCACAGAGGACAAGAACATAGTATCAGGTAACACCAAGGTCAATTGGAACAACGTAGTTCAATTCTTTTTGTTTATTTGGGCTTCAATTCTTATATAGAGATAAAATCAATTACTATGAACCTTCTAGCCACAAATCCTTATGTGATGTCTTATGATTCTGACTCTATACCTGTGGCTATAATATAATTTTGGATGGAGTGCTACGATAATGGATAAGATTAAGGTGGAATTAAGTCTCCAGTTTGGTAGAACGTGGTATCATAGTGTCTTTGGGAGTATAGTCTTCTAAAAGACCAACTCCCAAGAAATGTTTCGTGGCTTCCAACTGCTGACCTTATGATTAACAGTTCAAGTTTAACCATTACAGCACCAGACAGAAAGTTTAAAAGGAAATGCAGTTTTTGAAACCCTATGGGACATTTATACTCTGTTTTATAGGGACATTGTGAATCAGAATCAACACAAAGGCAATGGGTTTGTTTTTGTTGATCTGTGCATGAATGAAACAGGACACTCATGTCCAGGTTGAAACAAGGAAATTTCCAGTCAGGGGATCTTTTATCGGGAAAAATATTTGAGACAATAATTTGTATTTATCTACTCCCCATTTCTAAGTAGAAAAGCAAGCCACTTATAATTCTTTGAGTGTGGGATATTTGCTGTACAAAAAAGCATAAGACACAAGACTCTCTCCTGTGTTGTATGAACATAAACACAATGAAAATATTCTTTATTATGTGTTATTTTGGCAGAGGGACAAACCTGCCCCAGGAAATCACAAAAAGGGGAAAGATGGAAAAATAAATATTCCTCCTTTCTCCCGTTGGTCGTACTTCTGGTCAGGACCCAAACAAATCTAAGCCAAACTCAAGGAAGCTTGTTGCTGTAGTCCATATGTACTAGCAGAGAGCATGGTGGAAAAGAGTGGGGTATGGGATCAAAGAGCAAATGAAGTTTTCTGTGATCATCCAAACCATTTCCTTCCAATACCCACTCTTGATTCACAATCATTGGAGAAGACAAAATTCTACCATCAAATGATAATTCAATTCAGTTGTACAGATGAAAATATTTTGAGCTAAATGATTCACCAAATAGAATTTAATGAGTAATATATGATATTTTGAATGTGATTTATATTCAGTCAATTGGATATTAAAATAAAATTTGATTCCTGCCACTCTCCAGAAACATTCATTTGAAGAAAAACACATACCATTTTATAACTTAAGGTAATTAAGCATATAGAATGTAAATGCATATATAAATAAGCATCACAATCATTTCTAATGCTCGTTCTCCCAGCCCACATTCATTGTTTGCTCAATTCCCCACACTCAAAAAATCACTGCGTTAGTTATTGTCTCTATGCATCCACTTCTATGCTTCACAAACTGGGAAATCTAACCAAAACAATAACAAACAAAATGAAACAGAAAGAAGAAAAATAATAATAGCAATAATATACTGGTAACAATAAAAAATAAAGAATAATATGTGATTGAACAATGGCATGTTATGAAATCTGTGAGTTCCCAATAAAATGATTAAAATTTAAAAATAATAATAAAGAGTAATAAAGAAACCACCATCATCATTTTTTTAAAAAACCAGAAAAGAAATTTCTCTTGTGAAACAAGTGACAGATATTTTAGCCTAGAGCAAATTCATGTTGGGTCATGAAGAAGGTCAGTGGACCAAGTGTCATATTATAAAATGGCTCAATACACCATACTCATGATTACAGTAATCTCCTTCTTACAGGAGACCTGTGAATGTCCCTCACTTGTGGCTAGAAGGGATTGGCCAGTGGCTTAGTTGAAGTGGACTGTCTCCTGGAGGATTTAGATGCCCACTGTTTTTCATAACCTTCCCCAAATGTTTTTTTTTTTTACAATTTAAGTAAGCTGTGATTATTTTCCTTCATCATATTTGGATTTTGTGCCATCTTTAGATCATATGGGCTGGTGCTTTTCTCTGTAGACTTAATGTCCTTAGTTGGATTGAGATTGACGCTTGTTTGAAGACAAGCTTTTAAGACTTCAGACCTTATTACAATTGATATCTGGGCACCATCTGCTTTCTTCACCACACCCTGCTGTAGCCCTCTTTATCGTCAACAATCTCTTCATTTGGGGTCTTGTTATAAGAATGGTTCTTGGGTTGGGGCTAGAATTTGCGTGGGGGCCAGAATCCATCTGCTTGAATTATTAATTAAAAAATCATTTTATTGGGGTCTCATACAACTCATCACAATCCATCTATACATTCATTGTGATAGCATATTAATATATTTGCTACCTTCATCAGTCTCTAAACATTTGCTTTCTACTTGAACTCTTGATATAAATTCCTCATTTTTTCCTTCCTTCCCATTCCTCCTTCCTCATGAACCTTTGATATTTTATAATTATTATTATTGATCATATATTACCCTGCCAGACATCTCCTTTCGCCCACTTTTCTGCTGCCCATTCCCAAGGGAAGAGGTTATATGTAGCTCTTCGTAATCAGTTCCCCCATTTTACCCCACCTTTCCTCCACCCTCCTGGTATTGCCACTCTCACCACTAGTCCTGAAGGGATCATGTGATCTATATTCCCTTTGTTTCCAGTTCCTATCTCTACCATTGTACATCCTCTGTTCTAGCTGGATTTGTAAGGTAAAATTGGGATCATGATAGAGTTTGGGGGCAGGGTCAAGGGGAAGAAGCATTTAAGAACTAAAGACAAGTTGTGTGTTTCATCATTGCTACACTGCACCCTGACTGGCTTGTCCCATCCCTGAGACCCCTCTGCAAAGGGATGTCCAGTTGCAACAGATGAGCCTTGGGTCCCCATCATGTTCTCCTCCTCATTCACAATGATATGAGTTTTTGCTCTTTGATGCCAGATACCAAATCCCTCTGACATCTCATGCTAAAACAGGCAAGTATGCTTCCCCTATATAGGCTTTGTTGCTCTGGTCACTTTTGCATCTTCAAGTCTTTAAGACCCCAGACATTATCTCTCCATAGCTGGGCACCATCAGCCTTCCTCACCACAGTTGTTTTTGCACACATTTGTCTTCAGCGTTTGTATAAGGAAGAAGAGCACACAATGGCATGATTTTTTTGTTCTTTAATGTCTGATACCTGATCCCTTCAACACCTCTTGAGCTGGTGTGCTTCTTCCATGTGGGCTTTGGTGCTTCTTTTTTTGTTTTGTTTTTGCCTTGTTACTTCTGAGCTAGATGGCCACTTGTTTGCCTTCAAACCTTTAAGACCCTTGATGCTATAACCTTTGGTAGCTGGACACCATCAGCTTTCTCCACCACACTTGCTTATACACACATTTGTCTTCAACAATCATGTTGGGAAGGTGGGCATCAAGGAAGGTCATTTTAATAGAATAACGTGTCCTTATATTGAAGGAGTACTTGAGTGGAGGTCCAATATCCATCTGTTACCTTAATACTAAACTTATAAATATATGCACAATCTATTTCCCCATCATCAACTATAAATATATTTACATATGTATATCCCAGTGTTTAGGCCTCTATAAATGTCTTTTGCCTCCTAGAGCTTTCTTCTATTTATGTTTACCTTCTTCATTTTCCACTATCATGCTCAGTCTTCATTTGGATTTCAGAAATTTCTCTCAGTTACCTTGCTTTTGATCAATCGCTACTAGGCCTCCCCCACCCTTCTTGCCACTTGTTTTGAATCAGTTGTTGTTCCCTGATCCCTAGGTTGGTTAACACCACTTCCTCTCCACTGCCTCCCCTTCTCCCATGCACCCCCCCCCCCCGGCCCACTCGCTCCCAGAACCATCAATCCTGTTGGTTGTTTTCCTTGTCTTTAGGGCTTTTTTTTTGTTAACTATATTCTTACGTATTTCAGTTTGTTCTTGGCCACTGTGAAGGACACTATCTTCTTGATTTCCTCTTCCAAGGACCTGTTCAATGTGTATTGCAAACCTAGCAACTTCTTTTGTTGTTGCTATCTCTGTAAGTACTCCCATTATGGACCTTTGGGGTTTTTCAATGTACAGGATCATGTCATCTGGAAACACCAATAACTTCACTTACTCTCCCATTTGGATGCCTTTAATGTCCTTCTGCTGTCTTATGTTGTTAGCTAGAACATCCAGTACAATATTGAATAGAAGTGGGGACAAGGGGTATCCTTGTCTTGTACCCTTTTTCTTTGGGATTGTTTTTGTCTTTTCTCCATTAACTATGATGTTGACTGTTGGGATTTGGTAGATAGCTTGCATCAGCTTAAGGAATTTATGTTCATGAGTGTCTTAATTAGGAATTGGTGTTGGATGTTGTCAAATGCTCTTTCTGCATCTATGGATATTATCATATAGTTTGTATTCGTTTTCTTATCAATGTTGTATATAATATTGATGGATTTTTTCATGTTAAACCATTCCTGTATCCCTGGGATGAATCCTACCTGGCCATGGTGGATATGCTTTATGTATTTTTATATTCTATTGGCCAATATTTTGTTAAGAATTTTGACATCTAATGTTCCTTAGAGATATTGGTCTGTATTCTCTATACCTGTGGGGTCTTTGCCCTGTCAAGCTTTCAAAGTTATGCTGGCTGTGTAGAATGAGTTTGGGGTTTGCCATCCTTTTCTATGCTTTGGAATACTTTGTGGAGGAGCTGAGTCAACTTTTCACTGAATGCTTGGTAGAATTCTACTGTGAAGTCATCTGATCTTGGAGGGTTTTTTGTTGGTACTTTCTTGATAACATCTACTTCTTCTTTCACTATGTGTTTTTTGAGGCTCTTGACCTCTGTCTGGGATAATATTAGGAGGGACTGTTTTTCCAAGTATCTATCCATGTGTCCCATGTTTCTAAATTCATTAGAATACACGCCTTTGGGGCTGAGCCCTGGTGGCGTAGTGGTTGTGCGTGGGACTGCAGCCCAATGGGATGGAGGTTCGCTTCTAGCTCCTCGGAGCAAAGACTGGGCCTCCTACTCCCACCACCTGAGGGCAGTGATGCCCCCCCCAACAAACAAACAAACACACAAACAAACAGACAAACAAAAAGAATACAGGCCTTCATACTACTGTGTGATTATCCTTTGAATCTCATAGAGGTCTGTTGCAATTACCCCTGCTTCATCCCTCATCCTGGATATTGATGTTTGCTCCTTCCTCTCCTTGGTCACATTCGCCAGTGTCTGCTGATTCTGTTGACCGTTTCAAAGAACAAGCATTTTGCTGAATTTTCTTTTGCATTGTTCTCTTGTCTTTCCACTGGTTTTTATTATTTCCTTTCTTTTGCTATTGGAGGGATTGTTCTGTTGGCTCTGTTTCAGTTGTTGGAGGCTTTGTGAAAATATATCCGTCCTAAGTTTCTATTCTTTTTTCATATATGCATTTAATGATATCAAGCTACTTCTGATAAATGCCTTCACATTATCTCTTAAGTACTGATCATTCTGTTCTCATTCTCATTAGTTTCTAGAAACCGCCCAATTTCAACTTTAATCTGGGCCTATACTCATTCTTGCTGCAGGAGATTGTTGTTCGTCTTCCAATTGATTGACCTTGCTTTTCTGGATGTCCTTTAATTAATTCCCAGCTTTATGGCACAGTGATGCCAGAAAGGCATCTTAATAATCTCTATTAAACAATCTCTGAAGTTACTCACGCTTGAAGTCTCCCAGCCTGTGGTCTGTTGTTGAAAATGATTCATGTGGGTTTAAGAAGAATGTGATATTTGTTTGCATTTGGATGGAAAGATCTATAAATATCTATCAGACCCAGTTGCCTAATTACATTGTTTACCTCTATAGCTTCTTTACTGAGCTTCTTTCTCAGTGATTTGTCTTTCTCTGATAGCAGGTGTCACCTACTATGATTGTTGAATCCATGATTTCCTTTTTCATCTTTTTAATTGTTTGATGAAATTTGCTGCTCTATGGTTGGGCACTAAATATTCAATATGCTAACTGGTTCTTGGTTTACTGAACCTTTGAGCATTATGTAGAATCCTTCCATGCCTCTTTTTCTGATTTGAATCTTGAGGTCCATTTTGTCAGAGATTAAGATTGATTTTTTTACGTCGCCATTTGCATGGTATACTTTCCACCAGCCTTTTATTCTAGTTTATTTTTGTTGGTGCACTTAAGATGTGTCTCCCGAAGGCAACAGATTATTGGATTATATTTTCTCAGTCAATCTTTCAGCCTTTCTCTTTTAATATATGAATTGAGTATTAGAATTCAGAGTTATTATCACAATCTGCAAATTCATTGTCATACTCTGTCTTGGGCTTTGGGTGTTTTCCTATCTCCCTTTATATCAAAGTGCTGTGTTGCATGGTGAATTTCTATCTTGTCTTCTTTACCCTCTGAGACCCTGTTGTCTTGGCAATTGTTGCTGGCATGTTGGCTTCTGTATCTATGGCAGTCACTTGATTGTGTTTGGTGGAGGTTGATCCTCTACTTATAATGAGTCAGCCACTATCTTCCACAGGCCAGTGCCTTGCAGCATATTCTTTGAGTCTTTCCTTGTCCTGGATGACCCTTATCTCCCTATCTATCTTAATGGATAATTTGACATAGTAAAAGATTCTGGGGGAAGCATTTTTTTCTTTCAGTTTTTGAAAGATGTTGCACCACTCTCTCCTCTTCTTCATGGTGTCTGCTGAAAAGTCTGAGCATGTTCTTACCTGAATTCCTTTATATGTGACTGTTTTCCTTTCTTTTGCTGCTCTTAAAATTTTCTTTTTTTTCTTCAAAGTTGGATATTTTTACCATTATATGTCTTGGTGAGATCCTCTTGGTGTTTAGTGTGGTTGGGATACTTTCTCCTTTCTGTATGAGTTCCGGTCTTGAATCATCAAGGTGGGAATGTTTTCTTCCAGAAAGTCTTTCACTATCTTGGCTGTCAACTTGTGTGTTCTGCTCAGGTAGACCAATTATTCAAATATTACTATTCTTGACAGCATCTGTCATTGACCTCAGGTTATCTTTTGTTTCTTTAATTTTTCTATCAGACTTTCTTTCCTACCTGCGGAGGTCTGTTTGAGTGTCTTTGAGATCACTGATAGAGTTCTCTGCCTCCTAAAGCTTAATCATAAATTAACCTTGTATGTGACTTCTACTACCTCATCTGTTAGCACCTGTACTTCCCTTTGATTTGTGGACTTCATTCCCTCAATTGTGGACTTCATCTCCTCTATTATTGCATCCTTATTCTGTGTTGCTTCCCTCAGCTCCTGCATTATTCTGAGCAGGCTTCTGAAGATTTCCTTCTGTGATAGATCTGTGTATGATTTTTCTATGGGAGTTATTAACTCTGCTATTGTGCTTTGTCTGTCTGCTTTTTTGTTGCTGTTGTGATTTGCTGATTTTTTTCCTGATCCTTTTGTAGGCCTCATGTTTCTGGGAGACCAGGGGTTCCTTAAGTCCTTCTCTGTGTTACTATTAATGATGCTTTCAGGGGGCTGCCTGGGACATATTATAGAGGTGGGTCCGAATGCCATGTAGTCTTCATTGGTTCAGTGCCCAACAGTGGTGAGAAGTTTCAGTGGCTGGAGTGGGGGCTGGAGTCTAAATATATGCCCTTAGACTGGCTTGACCTGGTATGTCAGGGCACACTTTGCAGCCTTTTTTTGTTGTTTAATTTAAAGAGAGGGGGATAATAGCAAAAAAGAAGAGAAGAAAAGAAAAAATACTAATAATGAAAAAGAAAAAGAGAAAAATATTCCCGCCTTTCCCTCCAATTTTTAATTATGTTTAAAGATGGGGGAGGCCTCACTGCCACAAGAGGTGGTGCTGCTTTAGGGCTCTGAAACCAGGCTATGTGGATGTAATGAATGCTCCTCAGATTGAGCATGTACTCCCCCACCTCCCATCTTCACAGGCCTGTAGTATTGAGACAGTAAGTAGAGGCTATACCAATGGGAAGTGCACCAGGGCAGCGAACCTCCCTCCTGCACTGGTAGGAAAGGCTGGAGGAGCAAGGGGCTCTGCAGTGGCATGGGCCTGTCCTGGGAGCCTGGAGATGTGGCTCCTGCAGGAACAGCTGGGTGAAGATGCCAGCTTCCTGCACTGGCAGGAAAGGGCTGAGGCTAGAAGGCATTTGGGTCTGCTACTGCTGGGGATGCTGTAGGGTATTGCAGTAACTACAGCAGGAAATGCAAACCAGGGGCATTAGCATCCTTAGTTGGCAGGAATGCTTACTGTTTCGGCCACCCATGCTGTAAACTGTGCAGGGCTTTGCAGTGGCATGGGCCAGGTGTCAACAGACAGAAGCAGTTCTTGTGGGAAACAGGGCACTAGTGCTAGCCTTCTGCACTGGCAGGAATGAACTGGGCCAGACAGGGTTAGCATTTGCACTGCTGGTGCTGGGAAACCTTCAGAGCATCGTAGTGGTGTGGGCCAGCTTGCAGTAGCCCTGGCAGAAATACAGGGCCATGTGTAGAAGTGGGGTTGGCTCCAGTAGCAGGTGTGTGCCATGGGAAGCACCCAGGACTGGAGGCTAAGAGAGTGTGCTGCAGAGCGAAGGTGATGGGAGTGGGCAGGCTGGTGGAGGTACCAGTGGAGAGGTCCCAGGCAGTAATGTGGGTGGATTGTCCCTACTAGAGGTCACCCCGCCAACTTCTGTGGCTTGCAGATGAGTTGCAGGGGCCTAGGTGAGTGGAAGGAGGGGCCTGAGCCCAGGGACAGATTGCTGCCACATGGGGAGAGGGGAACTGTGTGAAGGGGAAAGTTCACCCCTAGGGAACCACCCCCATGGGAGTCTGCTTCCGGGAGTCCTGCCACAGCTGCGCATATCTCCTTGGAGGTAAGCAATTCCTTGTGTGGACACCTGTCCTGGAAGTGGGGTGGGTCACTCACTGATCGTGGCAGTGGTGGCACTCAGTGCTGGGTCGCTCTGCCTGATGAGGCTTGATGTCCCAAGAATCAGATCCCAGATCATGCCCTGGCTCAGGAAAAATAGGTGGGGTGGTGGGTCTCCTCTGGGGGATCTCTCACTAGAATTCTTCTACATGACTTACCTGGAAACTAAACCCACCTTGAATGAAAGTGTCCTCATTATGTTCTGTAGTGTTGAGACAGTAAGCAGAGGCTATACCAATGGGAAGTGCACCAGAGCAGCAAGCCTCTCTCCTGTACTGGTAGGAAAGGGCTGGAGCAGCAAGGGGCTCTGCAGTGACATTCCTATCCTATGATGCAGAAATCCTACTCCTCAGCATACGGTAACAGAAATGGGCATGAATGAAAATGAGTGCTTGACTTTACCAAAAGGTGTTCAAGAATAATCATAGTGGCTTTTTCATAACTTTAAAGTTGGAAAAAATCCAACTATTCATCTGGAATGGCTCAGTTAACTGTGCTGTATTCATATAGAGGAGTTATACAGAGCAATGAAATGACACTCTTTCTCATCTATATATTTGCCCAGATAAAGAATAAGAGCAAATTATTAGTAAGAAAAAAACAAAACTACTAATATGCAAAAGAAGATGGATGGATCTTGTAGCCACCACAGAGTAACATGAATCAAATATAAAAATTTGGATCAGTGTCATTTTATTTATATTAATTTAAAATACACACAAAATTATCTATAGTGGTAGAAGTTAAAATAATTGTTCATTTTAGTGGAGATACCAAATAGACCAATGAGGGAAAACTCTTCTGGAAGCACTAGCAATATTTTTAATCCATCTAGTTGTTATGTGAGTGCACATGATAGCTAAAAATGTGTTAAACTGTACAGTGAAGAGTTGTAAATGTTACTTTGCAATTTATTTTTAAACCTTACTGAGGATATAACTCAATTAACATATTCTAAAATGTAGAGGGAAAGGGTGAGTAGAATATGTAATAGTTGGAAACATGAATATAGCCATAGAAATGAACTCAGGGATAACCATACATTAATACTAAAAATTGTATTGCCTAAGAGTCTGTTCATATCAGAACAATGTAACAGACATAATTTACTCCCGCTATACCACAGACAAGCTTTACAGCGTGATTCCACTCCCGGCTGCGTCTTATATTAGTTACACAACAAAAGGGAAGAACCAAGATGTAAACCCAGGCAACATGGATCTAGCTCCAGGATTTTCACAGTAAGATTGCTTTTCAGACCTCTTTACATCTGTTTGCTATTTGTAATTTCTGAAATACATGAAGATGGCTAAGATAATGTTATTACATTGTAATTTCCTTTTGGGAGTGTTCTTTATAAAAACTACAGTTTAATGAAGTCTCTTTTTTAATGGTTGAAAAGAAGAAGAGGCTTGAATTGTGAAGCCTGGCCCAAAATTTGCAATCGTATGGTCCAGATAAGACAGACTCCATGGGCTACAAATTCCTATTTTAAAGAAACAGATTGTCCTGCTCTGACAGGTAAAATGACAGACACTCTCTGAAAGTTAAATTCTTTGAAACATAAAATGTTCTACTTTCAACTGCTTCTGCCTCTCCTGGAAAGGATAACTCACTGCAACATCCTCAAAAATTGAAAAATACATTGAAAAAAGCAATAAAAAGAACTAAACTTACAAATGACTAAGACAGTAACTAATTCTATTCCCATTATTATCCATAAAGGGGAACCTCTTTTCTTACCATATTCTATTTTTGGATGTTATAGGCCTTGAAGTGGGAAGCTTCTTATCACTGTGCCTTTACTACTAACCAGTTTCTTAGCCTTCACAAAGTTGGTGTGCAGAGAAGGGTCTTTTCATAATCTTTGCCTCTCAAAGTCTTCACAATGGACTCAACCATACAAAATTCCAAAAATCCCATTTACACTGATCTTTTAGTTGTACATTCCTGATGCCTATTTAGTCTCAAGAAGGTGTTAAAGGATACAATGTTGATAAACAACTCCTTTCCCTGCTTTTATATCACTCTTCTTTACCCATTGTTTACATAAAACCAATTGTCAATTAGTTGATTTCAACAAATAGAGATCATATAGAACTTCCCGTAGAGTTTCAAGAATGTAATCTTTACAGAAGGGATTTGCCGTATCCTTCTCTCTCAGACTACTTGGTGGCTTCACGCCCCTTGCTTTTCAGTTAACAGCCAAGAACTTAGCCACAGTGTCACCTAGACTCTGGAATTTTATTTGGTTTCTTTCTAGTACATATGACTCCATCTTAGTTTCATGGTCTGGAGACCGAACATCAGAAAAGTTAATAGACATTCATTAATGTCACAAAGAAATAAAAACTGAACTGAACACACATGACATCCATTGCACAGAATTGTCTAGGCTGTACAAGTTGGAGGAATTAGAGGCAAATATAAAAAAAGAATAACATGTTTTTCTTTTCTATTTTTTAAATAATTTTATTGGAACTTTTAGAGCTCGTATCACAATCCACACATCCATCCATTGTAGCAAGCACATTTGTACATATATTGCCATCATCATTCTCTCTCTTTTTTAATGCTTTTTAAAAAATTTGGAGGCTCTTACAACTCTTATCAAAATCCATCCACCCATCCATTGTGTCAAACACATTTGTACATTGTTGCCATCATCATTCTCAAAAAATTTTCTTTCTACTTGAACCCTTGCTATCAGTTCCTCATTTCCCCCCCTCTCTTCCTGCTCACCTCTTACTTATGAGTCCTTGATAATTTTGTAAATTATTAATATTTTTTTATCTCTTACACTGTCCAATGTCTCCCTTTAACCACTTTTCTGTTGTGCATCCCCTGGGGAGGAGATTATATGTAGTCCCTTGTAATTGGTTACCCCTTTCTACCCCACACTCCCTTTCCCCTCCCGTTATCACTATTCTCACCAGATAGTGATCCTGAAGGGATCATCTCTCCTGGATTCCTTGTGTTTCCAGTTCCTGTCTGTACCAGTGTACATCCTCTGGTCTAGCTGGATTTGTAAGGCAGAATTGGGATCATGATAATGAGGGTGGGTTGGGGTGGTGATGGTGGTGGAGAGGCATTTAGGAACCAGAGAAAAGTTGTTTGTTTCACTGTTGCTACACTGCACTTTGACTGAGTCATCTCCTTACCATAACACTTCTGTAAAGGGTTGCCTAGTTGCCTATTTGGAATTTCCAGGAGAATTTGGTAATACCTTCAAATAGGAAACTTATGAAAGTATTTTCTTTGTTTTATGTGCATAATTGGTTAGGCAAGTTCAGTGTTTCAAAACCATCAACAGTTCCTTGGGAGAGAGACAGGATTTTGTACTCTCCTAGTTACATTTTCCAAAACTCACAGGTTCTACCCTGTCCTATAGGGTTGCTGTTAACATTGACTCCCTGAAGGTGAGTTTGGATTTATTGACTTAAGTGTTTAGTGTGGGGTTCATTTGATGTATCCACTATCTTTTTATCCTTCTTAATGCTTCTCTACTGGACCCTTTTTGCTCTCTTAATTTGCCTGAGAACCATATTGTCTTTATCTACCGATGCATATCAGACTTTTTACTTTTCCTCACAAGTATACTTGTGATCCAGTGATTTTTCTCTGTAGGCCAGAGTAATATGCCAGAATTTTATGCTTACAAATAACTCACCAGATGGATGCTTGAGCAAAAATGTTATATAAATACATAATTACTACATAAATGATACACAAGGTACAGAATCAACTGAAATTATGTCTATAGTGATTTTGATAAATTCGACAACTTTAGGGGATTAACTGGTGTTTCTTCTAAGATTATTTTCCCACCTTCATTTTATTATGCTTTTGGAATTTAGGGGAACTGAGTTTCCACATTTCTTGAGGTTTGGCCTACATATATCAATTCTTTTGATAACCATATAAGGAATACCTTCTAGGTGTTATCACCACCCATCTGACAAGTTTGTTGTACTGTAATAGCTGGTGTATTCTTGTGATACTGGAAGCTATGCTACAAATATAAACAGCTTTACCCATGGTGGACAGATTTCAGTGGAGTGTCCACAGTAAAACAAACTAGGAAGAAAGGTCTTGCACCTTACTTATTAAAATTGTCCAATGAAAATCCTATGGATAACAACTGAATAGTGTCCAGTACAGTGCTGAAAGATGTACCCCCTCAGTTGAAGGTTACACAGTAGTCTCAACAATGGATTCAACCATCCCCACAATCATGGAGATGACATAGGACCTGACAACATTTCATTAGGCGATATGGAAGTTGCCATAAATAAGAGCTGACTCTATAGCAACTGACAATGTTATGTGCTAGGTACTAGAAACACAAAATTAATGGGATGCAGTTTAAGCTCATCTTAAAGAGAAAAGCAGAAATAAGACTAATTAAAAAATGTAATACCCTTGAATTTATATGAGATGATAGAGAAGGAAGAATTGCATTCTATCAGGTGCGATCATGGTAGATTTTTGTAGGAAATTATGTTTAAAGAAGATTGATTGCAATTACCTATGTGGAGAGGGAAAGGAAAAGAGGAGCTATAGTGAGGAGATGTCTCCATTGAAGATGAAATCCTTGATCAACTCAAATCCTTTCCTAATGTAAAAATAAATAAATAATAATAAATGATTATGCTTTGACTTTACTGAGAATTTAGTGTTCTCATGAGAATCAGAATTGGGCTTGGGAAACTGATGAGGAATACATAGATGGAGACAGCAGTTTCAAGTGAGAGACTGTTTGAAATTGAGAAGCCTGCAACAGAGAGCAAACCTGAATATATCTACACATTAGTTTGATTGCCTTCTCCTTGGGAGGAAAGTCACATCTGATTTATATGCCACAACTATGCTATCTATATACGGATCCCATAAGCTGATGTTAATTGAAGGAGGCTGTGCAGGGAAAAGTTCATTTGCACTAAAAGCTTGAACCAGGGAGAGTTTCGTTTTTCCTGTGTAGGATTTGAGCCTACCTTTAATGTAATCTTATTTGTGGCTCTTTTTTGAATAATTTGTGGGCTGCCTTCAATCCCTGGACCACTATTTATTCTCTCTCCATCTCTTTATCATCAAGTTGATGGTACAGGTGACCCTACAGGGCAGGGTAAGATTGTCCCTGTGATTTTGAGACTGTAACTCTCCATGGAAGTACAAAGTTCCATCATTCTCCCACAGAGTGGGAGGTGATTTCATATTGCTGACTTTGTGGACCACTATTAGATTCTGTATTTTCATTTCCAAATGGCATCCCATATAATCTAACCAGAAATTGGTGGAGAATCATTCCCCATGATAATCCTCTGTGAATGGCACCCATGGCATTAGATGGAAATTGTTCTATCTCTGTTGCTCAATATTTTCAGAGCCCTTATCTCTACAACACTGTAGAAACTGTAACTACCCAGGACCCTGTTCCAAGACACAATCTTTTTGCCTGTTTGCTTATATTCCTAACTTTCCATTATGATTTTGCATCTCTACCATCTTCTGTTTCTGTGTTTGTCTCTTTCTCTTGTTACTTGTAGTCTTCCCTTTAAGCTTTTCATCTATGTTATCCTGATCCCTGGGACTTTCCTGTGATTGTAAGTTGCTATGAGCAGCAACTCCATTAGGTTTGCCCTACAATATGGTAGTTTGATCTACTAGCTTCACAACAACAATTAAAAAGGGCTTTGTGTTGTATACATTATCACATTTAATATTCATTACTTTCTTTAGAATTTTTTACAACCATTTTCATTTTTTATGTTACAAAAATCCATAGGTCGGCTGAGTCCCAGTGGAGTAATATTTGTTTGAGGGACTGTGGCCCACTGCGTTGGAGGTTCAAATCCAGCAGCACTCTCCAGGAGCAAGACTGGGCCTTCTACTTCCACCAACAGGGGCGCAGTAATGTCCCCCCCCCAAAAAAAATCCACAGATCAAAGAGATTAATTACTTTCCCCAAGCTCATGGATCTAATTGCAAAGACCAAGCTATTTATAATGAAATACCTCGCATTTCAATATATATATATAGCAGATAAGCTTGTCAAATATTGTTTTCAATCTTCTTGACTAGACCTAATACCCCATCATACCCTCCTCCTGACACCTACCTACAGCCACACCTTGTCTCAATTCTGTTAGTTCTTTTCAACTCCCTTTCCTTTGGGGCAGGTCTTCAACCTGTAGGAACCCACAGCTCAAAAGCATGACTAAAATTACTCTGGGATCTAGTTCTATAAGACCAGTTTTCAGGCAGTGAAGGACCTTAGTGGAAGGATGTTCTAAGAAGAACAGGATAAGAAATAAAGCAATGAAGTTTTCAGGAAGAAATTCTGTAGTATCATTGTAGGGAGAGTGTTAATCTTGCTTCTTATTTATTTTCTTTATTTCAAATTGAGGGAAATGATGTGTTTTAAAAGTCACAAAATTAAGGAGAATGTATATGGAATGTGTATCTAATTCCCTCCATGAATATTGGTCCTCTTTGCCATGAAACCAGAAGATTTGGATTTTGTTTTGATCAAAGATTTGGTAGAAAATTCCAAATCAAATGAGGGGAAATTTTCATAAATTTAAAATTAGTCATGGAGGATGGCTGAACCCTGAAATGAATGCTCAGGAAAAAATGTTAAACTAAAACTATTCCCTGAAGTATTCTTAAAATTAAACTGTTTCACTTGACTGGTTAAAGAAAGGACTTTGGCATTGTACTCTTTTAAGAATGTTCTACTTGGGATCAAATTGATAAGAGCAACTCATTAGATGGGTTAGATGGGAACCTTAGGAATCAGTGAACCTGTATTATAAGGGAAGAACAACTTAAAAGGAGAGTGAGAGTGTCAGTACAACTTGAAGAATGTAATCCATGTCACTAATGGTACATGAAGAAACTGTTGAATTGGTGTATTTGCTGTGTACATTCTAAAAAAGTTAATCTAAAGAATAAATTCATTTTTTTTGGTAGAGGTAGGGAAAAAAGTGGGAAAGAATTTATTTTGTGTAATTGTTTTGGATTTGAAAATTTGGGAACATTATTATAAATAAATGCCTTTCTAAGCTCATAATTCTATAAATTAAAGGAAACAAAGTAATAAGCATAAGTATATAGTTGATGGCATAATACAGAGAAAGTGATTAGTACAAGTGATTTTTTTAAGCCCAGTCATCTGAGTAAATTTAGTATATTCAAATATCTCTGGTAATTCTAGGACAGAAAAATCAAGTATAATATTTAAATCTATTCTTGCAATAATATCAGAAGCAGCATGTTAGGGGTGTTATATATGTAAATTATATGTATGCAAATATATGTAAATTAATAAAGTTAAGGGATAAGACTTTCAGAGGAATTAATGGGCGTTAAAAATTAAAGAAGCTAAGCATTAATGCTCAGTTCAAATGGAACATGTCAAGGAGCATGTCAAGCTTAGAATTTTTCATCTTTATATATACCTCTTTATATATACCTCATAAAACATATCTAAAAGCAGTAATTACTCATTATAAGTTGCAAGCTGGTTTACAGATTGTGTCTTTAAACATCACTTCTCATCAAAATGAATCAGGGATCATAAGAAAAATAGTTTATTTTCTGTCCATTATAGAAATTTCAAACATTGAGCTAAGAATATGAAAGTAAAACGGTGGTGTTGCAGAGTAATAGAAACCTTTATTAAAAATGTTATCACTTTCTATGAAGCTAGTATAACTGTGATATATAAAACAGCCAAGGATCACACAAGAATGGAGAACTACAGACCACTTTCCCTAAGGAACCTCAATGCAAAAATCCTTAGGAAAATACTAACCAACAAAATACAAAAGTATATATAAAAAAAATTCACCATGACCAAGTGGCATTCATACCAGGGATGCATGGATGGTTCAACAGATGAAAGACCATTAGTATTATTCACCACATTGAAATGGAAAAATATATAAGAACCACATAATAATATCGGTATGCAGAAAAATCATTCGACCACCCTCAACACAAATTCCTGTTTAAGACAATCAAGAAGATAGAAATGGAAGGAAAATTCCACAATATAATACAAACTATATATGAGGAACCCACAGCCAATGTAGTAGTCAATGGAGAAAAGACAAGATCGGTTCATCTGCAAAAGGAGACCAGACAAAGATGTTCCTTGTACCCACTCCTATTTAACATCATACTGGATGTCCTGGCTAACAGTACAAAGCAAAGAAAATATACCAAAGGTATTTGTCTAGGAAAGGAAGAAATGAAACTATCATTATTCACAGATAATATAATTTTATATATGGAAAATCCCAAAGGTTCCATGAGAGGACTACTGGAAGCAATAGGGGAATGTGGCAGAGTGGCAGGATACAAGATCAACAAACATCAAGAACACAGAAGAGGGGATCAAAAAGGTGGTACCCTTCACCATTGCCAAACACAAATTGAAATATCTAGTGATATACCTGATTAAAAAACCAAAATATCTTTATGAGGAATATTATAAAACACAATTAAAAGAAACCAAAGGTGACTTCAACAAATGGAAGGCATCCCATGCTCCTTGATTGGAAGACTCAATATAGTAAAGATGTCAGTTCTACCCAAGATACCCAAGTTATCCCAATCCAAATACCATCATCTTTCTTCAAAGGATTGGAAAAACAGATTACCAACTTCATATGGAAAAGGAAGAAACCCAGAATTAGCAGAGAGCTCCTCAAGAAGAAGGATAAAGTTGAAGGGTTTCCTTTATCCAACATTAGCACCTGCTAAACAGCCACAGTGGTCTAAACAGTGTGATATTGGTATAATGATAGATATTTAGACCAGTGGAAAAGGATCAAAAACCTTTTCATCAGCATACAGACAACTGATCTTTGATGTTGATCAAAAAAATATCAAATGGGAAGAGGTTGCCCTCTTCAATACATGGTGCTGGAAAAAAGGGATACATATCTGCAGAAAAATGAAGCAAGACCCTTAGCTCACTCCATGAGCAAGAATAAACTTAAAGTGAATCAAGAACCTAGAGGTAAAACCCCAAACTATGAGGACTATCAATGAGGAAATTGAAACAAATATAAGAACTTTGACTCAGACAATGCATAGGCTATCAGAAATAGGGAAGGACACAAACACAGAGGAGGCACAAATTGACGAGGTTATACTAAAGATAAAACATGTTTGAGGGACTGAGGAGAGATAGGAAATCTTTTCCACTACTGGTCGACCTGTATGTACAGTCATTGTGGAAATCGATTTGGTGGTATTTAAAACATTTGGAAATTGAGCTACCTTACGATCCAGCAAAAAAACAAACCATGACCAGGCAACTGTGCTCCAATGTTCATCATGGCAGTTCACAATTGCAAGGATGTTGAAACAACCCAAATTTCCATCAACAGACAAATGGATTTAAAAATTTTGGTAAAAATATGGAGTATTATGCATTCCTAAAGAGCAGTGATGAATGCATAAAGCATATTGTCACATGGGAAGACCTGGAGGAAATTATGCTAAGCAAAGTAAGCCAAGTACAAAAG
The DNA here is from genome assembly GCA_004026705.1 of Nesogale talazaci. NCBI lineage: Eukaryota > Metazoa > Chordata > Mammalia > Afrosoricida > Tenrecidae > Nesogale > Nesogale talazaci. The sequence goes on along the minus strand of PVJH01011743.1, from coordinate 22,014 downwards.
GACAAGTACAAAGTGTGTCCGTTGAGGAGAGCTCAAAAATTGCAAAAGGGGCATAAGGAAGAAGCTATTGTATGCATCTATTTCTGGGGTGAGATCCAAGTAATATGGCAGGGCTCAGATTAAGATAGATACATAAGATGCATAAGATAGTTAACTAAAAAGGAGGGGGAAAGGACCCGGGTAGCCAGGGAAACAGGCCAATAACCTACCAAAGGGAAGGGTATTGTTTATATTTCCACAGGAAAAGAGGGCTCAGGTTTCAACCTGGTGCTCCAAGACAAGAACACAACACATTGCATGAAACAGGGAACCTATAGAGTGGTCTTAGGGGCCGACCCATTACCAACTAAGTGCACAGTCCCTTCTCCCCCCAGAAGAATTCATTTCAGAGGACAGCACTTAAGCTACAACTCAAGGAAAGGGACATATCTGATCAGAGCACACAGGAGCAAATGAAGGGGGAGGAGAAAAGAAGGAAGCATATCCTGACCCACCAAACCCTGAGAGCAATATTTCTTCTCAGAATAGCCAAATGCACAGAAAGGACCATAGGGCTGGCCTCACAATGAGACATGACTTTCTTTGCTGATGCATAGCACCACAGGAGGCACACACAGCAGGAATTGTGCCTGCCCTGAGACCACCACGCTGAGGCGAGATGCTGGAGGCATGCAACAGAGCAGTAAGGGGAGAAGAGCAATGGAGTGCCCAGGGAACACCAAAAATAGACTGTGTAGTCAGGGCATGGCACCCCATCAAAGTTGACTGAAAAGCACTTGTAAAGGGAAACAAATAGACCTTGAACTATTTACAGGCTTTTCTTTTTTTGTCGTTGCCTTTGTTGTTGTACTTTTTGTCTTATTTTCTATTGTTGCTTTGTTGCATTTGGTCTTGTGTTTGTGCATATTGTTGTCTCTGTAGGTCTATCTGTATGGGATAGGCAGAATAAACTCGCTGGAAAAGAGAACAATGGGACAACAGTTCCCAGGGGACAATGAATGTTGGGGGGGGGAGTGAAGAAAAAGAAGTGAGTGTTAACAAACCCAGGGACAATGGAACAAATGACCAAAAATCGATGACAAAGAGAGTGTAGGAGGTCTGGTAGGGTACTGTAACTGAGAGGAATGACTGAAACCCAAATGGCTGAATATGATAGTGGGACAAAAGGAAAGTAAAAGGAAATAGAAGAAAGAAATAGAAGACAAAGAGCATTTATAGATATCTAAATACTAGCATGTACATATATAAATATATTTATATATGATGATTGGGGAAATAGATCTTTGTACATGTACTTATAGGTTTAGTATGATGGAAGCAGATGAACATTGGGTCTCTATTCAAGTACTCCCTCAATAAAAGAACACTTTGCTCTAATAATCCAGCACTCTTATCTCTGAAGACAAAGTGGATGCTTAAGCAAATATGGTGAAGAAAGCTGATGGTGCCTTGCTACCAAAAGATATAGTGATTGGGTCTTAAAGGCTTGAAGATTAACAAGTGGCCATCTAGCTGAGAAACAACAATGTCCACATGGAAAAAGCACATCAGCCTGTGTGATCATTTGGTATAAATAGAATCAAGTAGCAGGTACCAAAAATGCAAAGCAATAAATCATAATGTGGATGGGATGGGGGTGGGGTGAGGGTCAGTGTGAGTAGAGACTCAAAGCCAATCTGTAAGCAATTGAACATTCTCTTACAGAAGGGTCATGGGGAGAAGTTGGGTTAGTTAGGGTGCAGTATAGCACTGATTAAACAAACACAGCTTTCCTCAAGTTCTTTAATGCCCTCCCCCCACAAGCTCACTATTATGACCTTAATTCTACCTTACAAATCTGTCTAGACCAGAGTGTGTATATGGGTAGAGATAAGAGCTGGAAACACAGGGAATACAGAACAGATAAACCCCGTGGTACCAATATTGAGAGTAGTCATACCAGGAGAGAAAGCCACACCAGGAAGGTGTGGGGATAAAGGCAGAATAGATTGCACTGACCTAGTTATAACCCCCTCCCAGAGGGATGTACAACAGACAAGATGGTAAAGGGAGACGTCAAACAGTGCAAGAAATGAAAAAAATAAATTATACATTATTAAGGGTTCATGAGAAAGGGGAGAAAAGGAGGGTAAAAGAGCAGGAGCTGATACTGAGGGCTCAAGTAGAAAGAAAGTGCTTTGAAAAAAATGATGGCAACATATGTACAAATGTACTTGACACAATGGATGGGTGTATGGATTATAATAAGACTTGTATGAGCACCCAATAAAATAATTTAAAAAAACAAATAAAAATGTTGAAGTGTGAAGCTATTGTTTTTCAGCATATCATGTAATTAGTTCTATATTCTTCGAAAGGCAGTGTTTTCATTTCTCTGCCCCTGCCTAAAGAATTCTGTGCTCTTCAATTTAGAATGCTTTGGAAGACAGCTATGTGGCTGACTGAAAGAGATCCACGTTCATACCACTCCCCCCCACCCCCAAGATGACCTAACAATGCTCAAATTATAGAACAATATCACTAGTATAGCATACAAGTAAAATGTATCACAAATGGGAATCTTTTTTTTCTCATAGTTATGAAGGCTAGCATTCCAAATTTAAGGTGTCAGCTTTAGGGAAAAGCTTTTTTTTTTTTTTTCAGATTTTAATATCTGTCAGTCCTTGGCATTTTGGGTTTGTAGTTGTATCTGTCATGTGCTTGTTTTCCTCCTCTGTTTATGTGTATATATTCATATGCCTTTTGTATAAGGTACCACTTAGAAATGATTAGATTTAGGAGACCACTCTCTTAGGAGATGGTCTCATTAAATAATAAAAACAAATCTCTATTCTCAATGAGGTTCATATTTACAGGTATGAGGATTGAGACTTCGATACCACTTTTCTAGGGACAATATAATGTGGATAGAAGAAATAACATGCATAAGAAGTTGATAAATGTAAAGCTAGTTTTATGCATATCTGAAAATTCCCATATAAAGTTGAAAAGTAATGCATACACTATTCATTAGATGTAACAAATCATGTCATATCATATCAGTGTATGACATACATAATCTAGTATCAAAATACTTTAATATAAAAATTTATGTCTGTTGTTTAGAACTTGGAAACACAAAAGACACTTTAGCCCATAATCAACAGAAAAATCCCAAAGCTCACAATGAAATACAGTAGAAAACACTAAGGCAGCAATAGCACAATATATGACTGAGAAAGTAATTACTGATGATTTGTCTTTTGTACTATTAGAATTTCTTTTGTTTATCTTTTGCCAAAAGACCACTTCTCAACAGTATCCATCAAATGCAGTGCTCAAAACATATATATTTTTAAATAATCTTCACACAATCTAGTCTGTCACTCTTTTAACCTTTTTTATCTGTTGCACAAGCTCCTAAACCCAAAATCTTCCCCAAAGCATGAGCTTCTATGACAACCATGTACCATGTATTTATCTGCCTCCAGTTCTATTGACCCCTTCTCATGATGTTTTTTCCATTGTGTCACTGCGATGAAGGGAAGCTTTCATTGCTAAGGTGACTGGGAGGGGTGCATACTCCATTTGCTCTATCAAAGGTCCTATTCTACTTTATAGAATAGAAGTCCAAATGTGATTTAGTCATTTCATTTCTAAGTATTCAAGATTTCAAAATTTTCAGATTTGCAGTCTCTCCTAGTTCCACATATTCTTTTTAGCTTGAACATGCTTCCATGACATGTGGTAGTCACCTAATCTGGTGTCAATTTGAGGATTCAGAGTGTATGGGTGGAGTCTAGTCTGTCAATCTTGATATAGCCAATTAGACCTCTTCGTGGGCATGGTCTTCCCCCTGAGAATTCTGGGAACTTTTGTATTTTCCTCCTTGAAGGTGGGAGACATCCTCTCTTTCTCGGTGCACTTCTTTGGAGACGCTCTTCTGAAAAGGCTGACTCCCTGTGAGACATCCTTGAGGAGAAGCCACATTGATTTACCATAATGTAGTCCTGGAAGCTAGAGAAGCCATGTGTTGATCACTGCCAGTGCTGATATGCTTACTTCACTGGATCCAAACATTTTCTACCCACTGGCCTGTGATCATCCTGCACTCAGCATCATTGCATGTGTTTCATGAGTCTGAAGAGGACTTTATATATATTAGTATGACATATGGGTTGATATCAGAATTATGGTCTTGATCTGGACTGGTCTGGGACTTTTTCTCAATATTCAACTGCTCATGTATATCAAATTCTTTCTTATACACATATGCATTTTTTTTGGATTTGTTTCTCTAGTCTACCCAGACTAACCCAGTACTCATTTTCTAGCTATTATTTAATATTGATGTCCTTATTTCAGGCAATACTTATCTAAACTTTCTACAATACAGCGATCATGCACACTTTAATAATGCATTACCCCTTATGTGGAAGAGGTTAAAAATTATAGTGTGACGTCCTCAGTCCCATGTTGTAAGTTTTGTTGTCATTATTAGATGCCATTGAGTGAGTTCTGAACCATGGTGACCTTGTGCACAACAGACTAGAGTTCCTTGCTCAAACCCGCACCATCCTCACAATTGTTTCTCTGCTGAACACTTTGTTGCAGTACTGTGTCAAATCATCACGTCTATTTTGTTGCCCCTCGACTTTACCAAACATGATGCCCTTCTCCCAGGTCTAGTCTATCCTGACAGCCTGTCCAAAATATGTAAGATGAAGTCTCACCCTTTTTGCCACCCAGGAACCCTCTGACCACACTGCTTCCAAGACAGATTATAAAGGGGGAGATTAAGGACATACCACAAGTAGAACTGGTGGCACTGTCACATTCCATCTTCCCCCCATTCATAACAAGAAGAGCAGAAGAGGGGTGTCCTGTCTGTGCTTCCAGGAAACATCTCATTTCCTTGGTTCCCTGTAGAAAAACCATCACTATTTTTTACCAAGAGCTAGGACTGATTTCCTTTTGTCATAAAAAGAAGCAATAAATGCAATGCATCATGCAAACAATAGCTTCATTAATCAGGCATACTTATATACTTTTTCACAACTACCCATTGTGGTATGTACTATTACTGTTCATATTTGGCAGACTAAATCTGAAGTAGGAGAGACTGAGCTTTTTGCTCTAAGTGACGTGGCTAAGTAAACAGCAGAGTGTAGTGTGACTCTATAGCTTTAACCAATCTGCAGTATAGCTTTACAAGGTGTGGGGCCACCTTGATGTCAGGCAGCATCAGTCCTAGAATGGTTCCATCAATAAATCCAAATCATAACTAGTTCAGTTAAAGGTTTTTTCAGCAAATTGCATTTTCCAGACATAATTACAATATGGAAAATGGAAAATCCAAAGTGACTTTGACAATCTTATTGAGTGGAGGTTTTTGTTCTCTCTTTGAAACTAGATAGATCTTTGTGATGTTATGTAAGAAATCACAAGTTGTGGCATAAGGATGGATAATATTTCTCTTTTGTTTTTTTAAGATGTTTGTTCTTTAACCTCATTACCATCTGAAAGAAGACCTGAATAGGTCTTGGAGACACTCATGTCAAGTGAAACAGACAAATAAGGGCAAAGTTATGAAAACTTCTTAACCATAGCCAAGCACTTGAGAGAAGGATTTGCTGGGTCTGAGAGACCAGGTATAGCCTAGGGGATGCTCAGATCACTTAACATAACATAAATATATAATTAACATAAATATCTTACTTTGGTGAGTGATAATTAGGGGTGTTTTGTTGTTGCTTTTTAAATTTATTTTTAACTAAGATTTTGTGAATTACTGTCTAAGGTACACTTTTTGGTCTGTCCCTGGCAGGAGTGAAGACAAATTAAAACATCAAAGGTGCAAGAAAACAGCTTAGTGAACCTATGGAGCTTTCTATTTTTTTTTGGGGGGGGGGGGGGGGGTGGCATCACTGCCCTCTGGCGGTCGTGGGAGCTATCCATTGCTGCTCCTGAGAGTTGCCGCTGGATATGAACTACCAAGCCCATGGGCCACAGTCCTGCACTCAACCACTTATGCCACCGGAGCTCAGCCTGAGCTTTCTACTTTTGTGAAGAGCTATGGATTGGAAATTCTCAGGGGCAGCAAGGGATGTGAGCTTGTTTTTTGGTAGGAACCACAAAATCCTCAGTCTCTGTGACCCAGACACCACAAGGAGAGTGCCTCGCTACTTCTATCATGGGCTCTTGGAGTGGTCATGTTAGAATATGCTATATTGATGGGGAGAAAAATGTAGATTCAAACTCAGAATCATGAAAACACTCAGACTGAGGTTGGTGGAACCCATGAGATTCTAGTGTTTCATCACTGTTGTCCAGAACAAACTCTCAGCCAAACAATGGACTGTAAGGAAAACAATAACATCAGATAAGTACTTAATCATTGGAGCAATCAACTGTATGAGATCAAAAGAATAACATTTGTTCATGGATAAAGCACAGAAAACAGAAAGAGACAGGACATTTTTAAAAAGGTAAACACGGGGAGTCAGTCTATTATATTGTGGGGATTGCAAACAATGTCACAAAACAAAGTGTGTATGAGAATTTTAATAGAAAATTAATTTTCACCCAAATCACAATGAAAAACATTACAGTGTGAAAAAAATGGAGAGATACTTGAGTACTCTGCAGAAAGAATGTAGATTTTGAGAATTCTTTAAAGTGCTTTCAGATTCCTTATTTCTCTGAAATAGTTGATAAAAAGATGCTGTGCTTATGAGATTCCGGGTCAGACATGCTGAAAGTTGAATCCTGGCTCTGCTATGAGCTATTTAATTTGGCTTGTTCTTTCAAGATGAAGAAATTAATGCCTGCTTCCTAGCGTTAAAATTTTAATGTATTTTTAAACTCAAAAGAATACCTCGAACACAGTAGGAAGAAATGAAGTGGTAGGGTTTTGCTTTTTGTTTTGTTTTTTGGTGACTGTAAAGACTACTCTTTGGAAAATTACATCATGCTTCATAAAGTAGAAGGGCAGCTAAAAAGGGAGACAGCAACAATGGTTCAAACAACCATTGTGAGAATGTGCAGTGTTTTGTTCTATTGCACATAAGGTCACATTGAGTCAGAACTGATGATGTCATTTATGACAAGAACAACTTAATGGAATAGTATTGGGTGTCACACCAACAAGGTTTCTCAATTTTTTTTCAATTCAATTCTAATCACATGTTTGAGAATCAAGTCTCCTAAATTTGGATTTGGTGGAATATTGGCAAAGATAAAGTTTGACTGCATGTGAAGGAAAAACACAAAACAGCTTTTTTCTTTTATGTAAAAGAAGCCTCCAGTTATGGACCCCGTCTTAGGGCTGCATCAGAGACAGAATCCCTGTCTCTATAAGTGCTATTCATAAAGACCATGGATGATAGGCAAATGGCATTCAGTAAGACATCTAACTCTAATAACAACCCCTACCCCCCTGTGAAGCCTGATTATGGCATTTGAAAATAAAAATACAATAGAGAAATATCCAGCCAAATTGGCCACACTAAATAATATTCATCTTTCTCCTAATTTTCATTTAGTCACCCGTTGACATTCCAATGAAAGACGTGGAATTTATGAACCTTTCATTATGTGCTGACAGGCCAATATTAATATTGCTTGTGTATATGAAATCATGCAACCAATACACCCATCCCATTTTGGAAGTTTAATAACCCCAGGGATGTAATAGTTAAGAGCCAAGAGTTTGATCTGCTCCCATAAAAAATTGGTGTGAAAGAATAGGAGAGTTTTGTTGGTTTGATCTTTTGGGGAGTTGATCTAAATTTCTTTATGCTGTGGAATTACTTGCTAGGTTTGAAATGTCAATTTTGTGCTTCTCAGCCAAAGACTTCTTCATTAATGTATTAAATTGCCACTAGCAGTATATATTTATATATAAAATTGTGAGGAATCGTGATGGTATAAAGCATTATGTGTTGGGCCGCTAACTGAAAAGTCGGCAGTTGGATTCCACCAGCCTCTCCATGGGTGCAAGCTGAGGCTTGCTACTTGTGTAAAAAGGTGCATTCTCAGAAACCCACAGGGGAAGTTCTACTCTGTCCTCCAGTATCTCTATGAGTTGGAAACAATTGATGGCATGGGAGATATAAAATTGCATAAATAATACTATACATTCCTATTTGAAGTTTAGGCTGACCATAAGAACAAAGGAAGCCTGGGATCTGGTTGTTACACAAACTTTTTTCCAGAACGTACATTATACAAATTCAAGTCGCTAAAAAAATTATGTAATGTTTCTAGTGGTGGGATTTAGCAGGTTCCTATCAGTTCTGCAGAACCAATATCTAATTTTTTGTGGACTTTGGTAAACTGATTGTTAAAATGGCACTTATAATCTGGGTTCTCTCTAAGGTGGACAACTGAACAGTGTGAAAAACACAAATTTAATTTCCGTACCATTTCCTAACACTCATCGGTATAACAATGTATTATAAGGATCTGTATAATGTTCGTTCCACACATAAGTATAAAAAATTAGATGGAACAATGCTTTTAATATTTACTTATTCATTTCATAAAACTCGTGCTTTTAGTGACATACTTATTTTATTCCCTTGTATTTGTTACTTCAGTAAACAACATAAAGGCATAAATTACCAAACAACCAGAAGATGACTTGCTGTCATTAATTTCTGAAATGTGTTATGCGCCTCCCCTGCCCCATGAAATTAGTAAAAGTGTTTTAAAAAAGCTGAGAATATTGTCAGAAGAACATCTATAAGTTAAGTATAAGCAGAAAGGGGTTTTTCAATGATGAGCATATTTTCTTCAGAGAAGAGAAGTAGCCTGCTTCCTAAATATCAAACACAAGGACTACTGTCTGACTGATTTGCTTCTAAAGGAATGGAATCATCCTTCTCTGGTGAAAAGATAGTTAAGGATAAGTCACAGGTTGATTATGATGAAAGGATAAAAGAGAGGACACAAGTCAAGAAGCAACATGGAAATATTTTAAATAAGTTTGATTATATTTTGTCAGATTTATAATTTTAAAACATAAAATAACTTATTTGTATACCTTTTACTGCTTTTATTTAAGTTTTCTTTGCATGGAATAATAAACTACCTTTCAATATATCATTTTATTATACTTAAAATGGTGATCATGGCAGCAAAGTAGTTCTTAAATTATGTAGATTCTACCACTGAATGTGCCAACAGCATTGGTCCTTTTGACTGTCAGTCTGTGGTGAATTTAGAAGTTACTCAACTTTGCAAACACTTTTAAGCAGAAAAGGAGCTTCAAATCATGAAGCATGAATCTTTAAGAAACTAGTTATTTGAGATTTAGACTATTTAAAATGGTAGTTAAGGAGCACAAAGTAGACAGTGATTAAGCATTTAGTTGCTAACTGAAAGACCAACTGTTTGAATTGCCAAGTGCCCTGTGAAAGATGAGACAGTCTGCTTTCATAAGATTTACAACTGGGGCTGAGCCCTGGTGGCGTAGTGGTTGTGTGCAGCACTGCGGCCCACTGGGTTGGTGGTTCGAATCCAGCAGCAGGGCTCCAGGAGCAAAGCTGGACCTGCTACTCCCACCAGAGGGCAGTGATGCCCAAAGAAAACAAAAAACAAAACCAAACAAACAAACAAAAAAAGATTTACAAGCTTGAACACCACATGGGAAATTTCTTAAAATTCCTTTAAGTTTGGATTCAACTCAACAATGGGTTTGTTTCTTTACCTCTTATCCAATACAGGTAGGCACCAGAAATCTATCCTGATCCTGTGTGTGTAATGGGTGGGGAATAACTGCCTCAACAGGTTTTCTAACCAGCCCTAGTGAGTACTGAATTAAGCATTGGGTTGCTAACTACAAAGTGACCATTGCAAACCTATCAAAGCCTCTGTGAGATAAAGGTGAAGTTGCTTACTTCTCTAGAGACTTACAGCCTTACAAACCCTAGCGAGACATTTGACTCAGCCCCAGAGGGTTACTGTGAGCAGGACTTAATTCAATGGCAGTAGCAATCATTACTAGAGCAGATCCCCAGATTTTTCTCTCATGGAAGGGCTTACCTAGTGACTTAGAGGGTTAAAATTGCCAAGCTTTTGGTTAGTAGCCAAGAACTTGACCATTGTGCCACGGGGTCTTTTTCATACAATAACACTGCTTAGCAGTCATTTTCCATACAGTGGGAACCAGCAAGAGACCTCTGTGTTGATAAGGCTACTTACGTGTGGTATAAACAATTCAGCCACTAATAAAGAATTAGAAATGAGAAGCAAGAAACTTTAATTTTTTAATTTTTTAATTTTTTGAGGGAGACATCACTGCCCTCTGATGGGAGTAGGAGGCCCAGTCTTGCTCCTGGAGAGCTGCTGCTGGATTTGAACCACCAACCCAGTGGGTCTCAGTCCCGCACACAACCACTACACCACCGGGGCTCAGCCTGAAACTAGTATTTTATGATCACTTAATACATGCTAACCCTCTGAAGTAGCTCATGTAGCTTATCTCTATCTTGGAGGTTAGGGAAATATTTGCTACTTTTACCCTATGAATTAGATAGTGCTTATCTGAATCTTATTGATAAGAAAATTAAATGAGGTTAAGCAATGTTCATATAGTCACATCATACAGCCACAGTCAACACTCTTTGAACATGTCTCTGTGTTCAAGTACTGGAAAACTTATTCTCTAAAGCAAGAATTTACTATCTAAGCATTTGTGGAAAATACTTAAAATGTGGGTGCATTAGTTTCCTTTTGCTGCTGCAACAATAAAATATATAATTTAAAAGAAGATACATTTTATTGAAAGTTTTTAAAGTTCTAGAACTCAGAATCTAAAGTGGAGTTGCCATCAAAGCTGTATTTGGGGGCTCTAGGGGACAGTCCATTTATTGGTCATTATACAGTTCTCCCACCTGGCAGCTCTCTAGAAGGCCTGGTTGCACAGTGGTTAAGCACTTGTTCATCAAGTACAATGAGAGGAGCTGGAGCCCATCAACCACTCCATGAGCAAGAGGCGCTGCATTTTCCATAAAGACATACAGCCTTGAAACCCCTATGGGAGTGAGAATTCACTCAGTGACAATGGGTAGAGTCTCAGCTCATGACCTTGCATCACTTAGGTCTCTGCTTGTACCACTTCTCCTGCTCTGAGTCTCATACGCCGGACTCCAGAAAGTCCAGTATATTCTCCCTATCTTCGGATCCTTGATCACATCTGCAAAGTTTCCTTTACCATGGGACATCACATATTAAAGTGTAGAAAAACACTTGAAATAAATAAACCACACTGTATTAGGGATTGCCTCTTGGTGGTGATGGGTTTTTAGTGATTTGTTACGGATAGATAGAGTAGTTTGGAAACCTCGTAAATGCAATTGCGTTCTGCAACATATGGAGTCCATGGTTTGAAATCAGTTTGACAGCTACCAGCTTTTGGTTATCATTGTTAAATATTTGAAAATGTTGATAGCCAGTTCTTATGTGCAGTTTGGAATTTTACGTGATGGGGATATTTATACAATGAAAAAGACAAATACCATAAAAAAAGTTTGTTTCCTTCCCCAGACAACCAGAACACTAGTACAATACACCGTACTTATCTTCCAAAATTTTGTGCTTTGTACTTTGCATTAAATTTTCTATAGGGCTGAGCCCGGGTGGCATAGTGGTTGTGCGCGGGACTGTGGTCCACTGGGATGGAGGTTCAATTCCAGCTCACAGGAGCAAAGGTTGGGCCTCCTACTCCCACCAACAGAGGACAGTGATGCCTAAAATAATAATAATAAAAATAAAAATAAAATAAAATAAAAAATTTTCTACAATAACATAAATTAATTTTCAATTCAATAATATGGAAAAAAGCAAATATAGGATCATTTGAAATTGTATAAAGAGGCCCACTGGCTTCCAGAGAACTTGAAGATGATACAGACATGGCTTTTGCAATCCATCCTTTTGTCAATGATCTCAAAGTTCACTGTAGGTTCAAAAAGAAATGGACCATCAGAGGTTTTCTCAGGGTGCAGACCTAGATACACTATATATACAAAGGAGGACAGCAGTGCATTAGACTGTGGGTCACTGAGCAAAACTTTCTCACATAGTCCTCAATGGAAATTGGTGCATCCTCTGATTGTGCCCAAGAACTGCAAATGTTTACAAGAAGTTTGGATGCTGAAGAATCTGGAATCTATGAAGAAGAAGACATTATCAAGATTGGAGGAAGAATCATTAACAACCTCTAACATGCAAATGACCCAAGCTTGCTTATTGAAAATGAAAACTCCAAGCATTTATTTATGAAAATCAAAGACTTCAGTCTTCATGTGAATTATACCTTAGAATAAGAGAATCAAATTCTTTACAACCTAACCTTCATAATTGGAGAAAATAATAAAGTTGTTAATAATATCACTTTACTAGATTACATATCCAATGCCTAGAGAAGCATTAATCAAGAAATTAAATTGTGCATTTCATTTAGCAAATCTGCTGTAAAAGATATCTTTAAGATGTTATAAAATATGTTACTTTGAAGACTAAAGTGAATATAGCTAGAGCCATGATATTTTGAATATCCTATTGAAATATTTTGCAATATGCTTGCAAAAGTCAGACAATGAATAAGGAAACCAAGTAAGAATTGATATTTTGAATTATGGTGTTGCCAAGGAGTATAGAATATGCCAGAAGAATAGGCAAATTCAACTTGGAGGAAGCAGTCAGAATTTTCCCTTAAAAGCAAGGAAGGAGAGACACTTATGTATCTTCAACATGATATAAGGAAGAAACATATCTGGATAAGGATATCATGCCTAGTTAAGAGGAACAACAGTGAAAAAGAGAAAAACCTTGGGGCTGAGCCTTGGTAGCCTACGTGGTTGAGTGCAGGACTGCGGCCCACGGGCTTGGCAGTTCAAATCCAGCAGCAGCTCTCAGGAGGGGCACTGGGTAGTGCCCACGACCACCAGTGGCAGTGAAGCCCCCCCCCTGCCCGCCGAAAAAGAGAAAAACCTTAATAGATGTTGTGAAGGTGGTTCAACACTTGTCAGTATTTGGTTCTGCTGTACATGGGTTGCTGTGAGTTAGAACATACTCAGCACATAACAAGAACAGTAATAAAATTGCCCTCTTCATCCTATCCATGGATGTTACATAAAAAGTTGCTTCCCACGGCTTGAACACTGTGAGGCACCAAATGTCAGCACAGCACACACTGACAGAATTAAGTTTGGCAGGTGCATATCACAGGGGAAAGAGCCAAGCCCAACACAGTGCTATATCCATCTGTGGAATTCTTGAAATTGATATTCTTGTGCACACATGGCAAATGTGTTGTAGCTTCGGTGGGGGGCGAGCCAAAGCTGCAGCAGGACATTATTGCTATTGTGAAATAATATAAGGAAGAGACCAGATAAAGCAGATAGCTTTCAATTCGAGGTCCAAAAGGCCTTTTTCACAAGAGCCTTTTTCAGCCTTTGCCTGCCTAGTGTGCTGAGTTATGCCCCTAAGTAAAATTTGCATATCTGAATCAGATCTTAAGGATCCTTTGTGAGGTAGTATGTTTATCTCATGTCTCCTTGCTTCCAGGGCTCAGGGTCCATTACCAGCATCAGTGGCAGTAGAAGCAACTCAACGCTGGCAGGGGTCTCTATGTGGCTTCTCCAGCTTCAGAGATCTTTTTCCATCAGGGTAAGGCCATGTGGCTTCTCCTCCGGCCCCTCCATTTCCTTGGATGCTGCCATCTTGTCTTGTCAGTCGAGCCAGGTTTACGCCTGTTGTTTTTAATGCTAGGCTGATAACCCACAGGCAGGCAGTTCAAACTTCACACACCACTGGAAGGGAGTAAGATGGGGCTGTCTGCTCCTGTGGCAGACATTTTCAGCCTTGGAAACCCTATGTTCCTTTAACCCAGAATAGACTGGAAGGCAGAGAATTTGAATTTTAGTGAGTAAACAATTCTTACTTAGAATGAGGGATAGAAATAAAGACATTCCCAACAGAAAGTGTAATTTCAGATGTATCTCATCCAGCTTCTCTTAAACACTCAGCAAGAGAAGTCCCCCCTCACCCCCACCTGGGTATCACGAAAACCCTCACACACTGGAAAAGTTTGGAGGAATTAGTTGCCAGCCTTCTAGGACCATAGGGCTCAGCTGAATAAGAGAATGACAAGAGGTCACTGTGACGATCATGTACTTGATGTCAATTTTATGATTGGGAGTGTAGGGGTGGAGTCTAGGCTGTCACTCTGGAGATAGTTTATGAGGCCTCTGTGTGGCCATGGCTTTTTCCTGAGAATTCTGGGAAGTCTCACAATATTTCCCTCGTGGAGTTGAAAGACCATCCTCCCAGTTGTTGGGAGTCATTTGACTGACAAGACAAGATGACAGCGTCCAAGGAACTGGAGGGGCCGGAGAAGAATCAACACAGCCTTACCCTGATGGAACCAGACCTCTGAAGTGAGAGAAGACACATTGGAGACCTCTACCAGCTCTGAGTTGCTTCTACTACCACTGGATGTTGTTGATGGACCCTGAGCCCTGGAAGTGAGGAGACATGGAGACCCCTGCCAGTGCTGGGATGCTTCAACTGCATGTGAGTCAGAAGGAGACTTTACAGACTGGTATCAGACGTAAGAGCTAATGTCAGACTTATGACCTTTGACTGGACTGGGTTGGGATGCTTTCTCAGTGTTCCATTCCTCTTGTATATAAACTTTTACCTTATATCCATATGCGTGTTTATAAATTTGTTTCTCTACTCTACCCAGACTAACACAGTCACCATTCTGACTATTGCAGGGTGGAGGGTGGGGGGGAGGGGTTAGGTAATAGATGAGGGGGGATAATCTATATCTTCATATGGAGTTATTTCCATTAGAGCATAATGATGAAGGATGGAGAAATAAAGCATACGGTTAATCTTTTTTAGAAAAAAATCTAAACATTACCTTTTTCCCAATAAATGCATATTTTATACCAATTTCTTCATGTACATACTCCAATGTGAAGTATGATTAAGGAATTCATCAAAGGATGATTTGTTGAGATATTAATCCAATTCAGCAAAGTTTCTGTAACAATTCTGCCACACCAATATACTCTCCTCTCCTTTCATTTTTTAAAATTGCACTTTCAAAAGAGTGTAGCAAATATTAGCATGCATTGTGTTCCTTCTCTTTGTGTTGAAGATTCTATTTTCGTTATTTCTTTCAACTTCTTGACTTATTACATGACTTTGGCCTCAGATACTATATCAACATGCATCAACACGCCCAAATTCTAATTGAAGTTTCTGATTGCATGAGTATTCTGCTGAAAACAAAGACAAGCATGGATTCTAGCTCATCTAAAGAGTTCTCTAAGAAAAATTGGTCAGGAAAGATTTTTAAATATAACACATCTTCAAATTTAAATTCTACAACCATCATAAGCACCTATTTGGTAAATACATCTATTGATTATATTTTTTGCTCTAAATATGCTGTAGATTATCTCGTATTTCTTTTCATTTTTATGTATAATATTTTTATACCTCAATCTGTAGAAAACAGTGAACTTTTTATGTGATACATAAAATTTGAATGTGAAATAAGGACTCTATTGTTCTAAAATGTATGACCACCACTCCTTTAAAGGGGAATAAAAAAATTATAACCCTGAAGTCTGCCACTTATTACAATTCCTTGAAGTAAATCTCTTTGTGCCTTCTCTTTCTTCCCTTGTAGTTACATGCCATCAATTGGCTCAGACTCATACTCTATTGGACAAAGTAGAATATCAGCAGACATTTCGTGGTTATAATCATTACAACAGAACATGATTTGTGTTTTTCATTTTCCTGTGGGACAAGTACTGAATTTGAACTACCAACATTTGGGCTAGCAGCTAAGTGCTTAACCATTGTGCTATATACAAAAAAAGAAAGAAAGAAAGAAAAACAAACAAACTCCAAACTCACTGCCATTGAATCGATGCTGACAAGGGGACTTCAAATCATTTGTGGAAAATTTCCAATATCCTTTCATTCAAGTATTCCATGACCTTTTTTGAAGAGCTCTCCTCTATGCAAATATGTGGCACAGTGGCTTGAGTGTTAGCTGGCTAACTGAACGGTCAGTGGTGCAAATCCACAAGGAAACGTGATCATCTGCTTTTGTATACACCCGCAGAAATGCTAAAAAGCACTTTTCCCCTGTCCTCTAGGGTCAACATGAGTCAGAATCAGTGGATAGATAGCCCCTACACACAACGTTCCTATCTATGCTTGTGCATCTTGGTCCATGTACACATTCCATATCAGCATGAAAAAGTGTTCTGGAATTTCCATTCTTCCCAATGCCCAGTTGGTTATGGTCTACATAGTCCAGTGTCTTTGCATAGACAGTAAAACGTGCAGGAAACCCTTTCTGGTGGACCTTTCAGCAAAGATTCATCTAACATCATCAATGATTTGAATTTCTGGAAACTCCTTGCAAATGTATTTCTGTAAAACCATTATTAAATGATCTTCATAAAAACTTTTAACTAGATTTGTTGGAGGGCTTATTAAAAACTTTTGATATGCAGATGGAACTTTTCTTATTGAACTTGTGGGCTTGAAGCATTTGCTAATACAGAACAAAGACTGTAGCCTTTATTATAGTTTGCAAGTCAATCTAAAGAAAACCCCAATCCTCACAACAGAACAAACCTGTGGCATCAGATAAATGGAGAAAGGATTTAGGTGGCTAAGTATTTCATTTTGCTTGGATCCACAATCAACACTCATGGAAGCAGCAGTTAGGATACCAAACAATATATTGCATTTGAAAACTAGGTAGCACACAACCTCTTACAAGTGTCAAAGAATAAGAATGTCACTTTGGAGGAATTAGGAAGATGGCAATGGAACTGATGATTACTTGGGGGCATAGAAGGAGAGGGTGAGAGAAATAGGAGTAAAAAAGGTAAAAAATATTCCAAAGTTGATTGTGGCAATGATTTCACAGCCCTTTTGATATTTATGAACTATTCAATGGTATGCTATATTAATTATAGATCAATAAAAAGTATTAATGACCTTCCCTTATGGTATCAGCAAAGAAATTATTGAAATTGCCATCAGTTGCTGGAAGAACAAAACTGTCTTGTAAGAACAGCCAAAAGGCTACTTAAAAGCAAGCATGGCAAGGTTTCCTCTCTGCTATCAGGAGGGCCCCGTCTCAGGAAAAGCACTTCATACTTGGTAAAGTGGATGGTCAGTGAAAAACAGGAAGTTTCTCAATGTGATTGACTTAATGGCTGCAATGATGGATGTACATTTGACAATGAAGGCAGGCCTGGGCAGCATTTTGTTCGGTTGTACAAGGTGATTCTCTGAGTCAGAACCAACATGGTGGCATGTAACAACAATAGGAAACATAAAACGGGTGTCATTGATCAATTAAAGGAAATAATACAAAAAAAGAATGTCACTCTGAGGAATAAATTGTGCCAAACCTAGGTCATGGCATTTTCAATAATTTCATATGAATGTGAAAATTGGATAATGAATAAGGAAGACTGAAGACAAATCAATACATTTCAATTATGGTGCTAATGAAGAATATCAAAAGTACATGGAATACCAGAAAAAATTTTAAAAATTGCTTTAGAAACAGTACAGTCAAATTGCCCCTAATGTTAGGATAGTGAGATTTGCCTCACATACTTTGCACATGTTATTAATAGAGACCATTCCCTGGAAAAGAGCATCACTAGATAGGTAGGGGAAAAGAAGGCTATCAAGAAGATGGATTGACACAGTTACTGCAACAGTAAGTTGACACATGACAGCATTAGTGAGGATGGTGACTGGGCTGTATTTCTCTCTCATTTATAGAGTATAAAATGGAATTAAAAGATAATACCATTTTCACTTCCACAGGGTCACCGTGAGTCAGAATTTGACTCCATGGTGGTGACTTTGTTTTTTGGTTTGGGTCAGTTTCCTGTGCTGCAGAGAGAGGGAGAAGACCAAACAATTCCTCCCATTAACCATAATCTATGGTGACTGCTAAATATGTAATTCACATATCATGCATTTCAATAGTTTAATCATATTAATGCAGGTTATGCAACCATCACCAATATCAATTCCAGTGTATTTCTTCTTCCTTAATTAGATTCCTAGATTACCTAGGCCTCATCTATGTGAATTTAGCTGAAAGGAAGTCACCACTTGCTTTCTTCACCACACTTTTGC
The DNA here is from genome assembly GCA_004026705.1 of Nesogale talazaci. Taxonomy (NCBI): domain Eukaryota; kingdom Metazoa; phylum Chordata; class Mammalia; order Afrosoricida; family Tenrecidae; genus Nesogale; species Nesogale talazaci. The sequence goes on along the minus strand of PVJH01011743.1, from coordinate 3,822 downwards.
TACAGAACCCATATCTTCAGAGACCACTTCATGGGGGCAGGTATTGATTAGAGTCAAGAACTGATTACTCTTATATTGGGGTTACTATTATGTGTGAAATCAATATCCATTCATATGTCTGTGGTCCATATATACCCCTATTTCACCATAAATACATCAACATTATTTTGTTGAAGGACATTATAAATTATCCCCATGGGGCATATTGTCATTTTGTTCTGACTCATAGTGACCCTGTCAGCACAGAGAAGCTTTGTATATCCTACAGAGTCAGAGAGTCACATATTTCTCCCATGTTAGTCATTATAGACATTCCAAGTCTTCTAGAAATGGAGCTGGTTTTTTAATCTTACCTTGCTTGGTGTTGGCTGGGACCATATAGAGCACAGAAACTAATGCTTTTGGTCATTTATACTTCTTGGCTAATTAATCTTGATGGATGGCTACAAAGTATATTTTTATGACCACCAAAATCACCAAGAGGAAGAATGATTATAGCATAAAAGTTTGATGCCTAAAGAGCCCACTGGAAAAAAAAGAGCACACTGAGTGAGGATTGGGTTAAGAAGTTAAACTGATAACTGGCCAAGCAATTCAGAGGTATGTTGGAGATCCCAAGCAAGGGTGGTAGACTAACCATTGGCAATGTGACAGAAGTCACTATGAGTAAGTAAGCCCATGAAATGAGTGCTATTTTGTTTCACAAAGGATGCTTGGAAGCTTCTGATACATATGTGGTCCATACGGAATCATTCTTAATGGTGCAAAATGTGACATGATCCTCAAGTATGATCTTTCCTGGTATAGCATGTAACCTGGCTTGATAGATAATTTTCCATATCCCAAAACAGTTTGACTGATGAAATTGAAATTGGAATTGGAATAGCTTTTTGTTTTTCTCATAGGACCACTGTGAAGGGAAAAGTTTTCATTTGAACATACTATTTCTTAGGACTTTGTTTTCAAATATTGCTTGTTGCTGGTAGATGCCATCCAATTGACTCCAACCCACAGCCTCCCTTATGCACAACAGAAGGAAACACTGCATAGTTATGTGCCTTCCCCACAATTATTCCTATGCCTAAGCCCATTTATGCAGTCACTAAATCTGGCCATCTCGTTGAGGGCTATACTGACTTTACCAGGCATTTTGTCCTTCTACAGTGTTTGGTCTCTTCTGACATTATATCCAAAGTATGTAAGATGAAAGCTATCCAACCTTATCTCAAAGAAGAAGTATGGCATGATTTTTTCAAACACAGTTCAGTTTGTCCTTTTCGAAGTTCATGGGACTTTCATTATTCTTCTCTGGCACAATGCAAATGCATCCATTCTTCTTTTTTTTGGGGGGGGGCATCACTTCTCTCCGGTGGTGGGAGTAGGAGGCCCAGCCTCACTGCTGGAATTGAACCTCTGCCCCAGTGCGCTGCAGTCCCGCGCACAACCACTATGCCACAGGTGCTCAGCCCGCATCCATTTTTTTTCAATCTTTCTTATTCAATGTCTTTCACATGCATGTAGGCAATTGAGAATGCCATGGCTTGGGTCAGTACTTCTTAATCCTCAAAGTATCATCCTTGCACTTTAATACGCTAAAGAATCCCTGCACAGCAGATTTACCTAATGCAATGTGTCTTTTGATTTCTTGACTTATGCTTTCATGAGCATTGACTGTGGGTTCAGACAAAACACAATCCTTGACAACTTCAACCTCTTCTCCAATTACTATTATGTTACCTACTGATCCATTTGTGAGGATTTTGGTCTTCTTTACATTGAGCTGTAATAGCTGTAATCTACACTGAAGGGTACAATCAATCTTCATCAACAAATGCTTCAACTTCTCCTCACTTTCAGCAACCAAGGTTATATAATCTGCCATGGTGAAGACTGTTGATAAGCCTTCTTCAAATCTTGATGCTACATTCTTCTCCATATAATCCAGCTTGTCTGGTGATTTGCTCAGCATATAGATTGATTGTGGCAGTCATGTGCTTATGTTAATTTTATGATTGAAATGTAGGGGTGAAGTCTAGCCTGTTAATCTGGAGATAACCATTGAGTAGCCAATGAGGCCTCTATGTGGGCATGGCTTTCCCCTAAGACTTCTGGGAAATCTCATGATATTTCCCTAATGAAGATGAGAAGCTATCTTCCTCAGTTGTTGGGAGTTAGTCTCAGAGGTGATGATGAGTCACAAAAAAAGACAAGATGGCAGCATTCGAGAAGCTGGAGGAGCTGGCGTAGAGACCACACAGCTTTGCCCTGATGGAGCCAGACTTCTGAAGCTGGAGCGGTATGCTGTTGATGGACCCTGAGTGCTGGAAGCGAGCAGCCATGGGGAGACCCCTGTCAGAGCCAAAATTCTGCACCCACTGACCAGTGACTTCATGAGTTAGAAGGAGACTTTGTAGACTGATTTCGGGCATATGGGTTAATATCAGACTTATGACTTTGTACTGGACTGGATTGGGATGCCTTCTTAGTGTCATATAAACCCTTTCCTTATATCCACATGCATGTCTATGAAATTTGTTCCTCTAGTCTACCTGGACTAACACAGTGATCAAGTGTGGTGACAGAATAGAACCTGATATACACCTTTTCTGATTTCAAAGTGTGCAGTAAGCCTTTGTTCTGTTTGAACAACTGCTTCTTTATTGATGTGCAAGTTGCTGATAGCACATTGAAGTGCTCTGGAATTCTAACTGTGTTCAAGATTACTCATACTTTCTTTCCTTCTTACATTTCTTTCTTTTTTTATAAATAATTTTATTGATGGCTCATACAACTCATCACAATCCATCCATCCATCCATTGTGTCAAGAATATTTATACATATTTTTCCATTTTCCTTTTCAAAGCATTTTCTTTCTACTTGAGCCCTTGGTATCAGGTCCTCATTTCCCCCCTCTCTCCCCCACTCTTCCTCCCTCATTAAACCTTAATAAGTTATAAATTATTGTTATTTTTCCATGTCTTGTACTGTCCAATGTCTCCCTTTTCCATCTTGGCTACTGTCCATCCCCATGGGAGGGGGTTATAGGTAGGTCATTTTGATCAGCTCCCACCTTATTTCCCCACTTTCCCATTGCCATACATAGTTTCTTATGCTCTACTTGGATGAATGCCTTTTCACAGTAAATGAAGCACAAGTAAACATCTTTTTGGTATTCTCTGCTTTGAGCCAAATCCACCTGACATCAGCAATGATATATAGATCTTATTTCATGTTCTCTTCTGACTCTGACCTGAACTTCTGGCAACTCCCTGTCAATGTACTTCTGCAATATTACTTAGTACTTATTACTACTTAATTCACACCTAACTTATTTTTAGGAGTGAGTATAACTTTTATCTCTTGCCCATTTGATGTGATCTACATATTCTAGTCAATAATTTTTATTGGTTTTTGTTATTCCCAAAAGGAGGATTAAAAAAATCAGGAAAAAGCAACACATAACCTCAATCTTCTTCTTTCTATCCCCACTCCATCTAACCCACCAAGGAAAGGTTGGCAACTAAGTCTTAAGAGGTCTGAGAAGGTGAGCAAATGTCCTCACTCTTCCTCAAGGCTGATGTTGCTGATCACAGGAGGTGTTTTCAAAAGCTTTCCCTATGTTCACTTCCTGTGGACTTGCTTAGATAAAAATTACTCTTATTCAGGTCACTTTCCTCAATGTATGGTGCTAAGCAATATCCTTTCTATGGAAGAATGGAAGAAAGAGTAAGAATGTATCATCAACTTTCTGGTATATAAAATCTGGATTGTAAGATTTGGGAGTGTTTGTCAGTTTGTTTTAGTGTGGTGGCTTGTGTGAT